>VUQS01020846.1:183049-194838 GCA_015108495.1 Heterochromis multidens
ACCCCACAACCCACTACTCCCTGCCTCCCCCCACTCCCTGCTGCATAGCCCTAAGCGCCCGCAGGCATTGGAGATGCACGCATGCGTTGCCTTACTGTGTGGGGCTTTGTCTGTTTGTGAGCATGGTCGTATGTGTGTGTTAGTATTTATATGAGTGTTACTGTTTCTCTCCCTCTCTGTGTGTGTGTGTGTGTGTGTGTATGGTTGAGTGTGTGTGTGTGTGTGTGTGTGTGTGTGTGTACATGTGGACAAAAGAAGCAACCATGTCTAGTTCTTTTCTCACTTGGCAATAATCACTGATGCTTCTTTCAGATCTATCTGTGCTAACCCACTGCATTTACTGCATTAGTTGTGACTGCCTTTTGTTTTCAAGTGTATGGAAACATTTGTATGAAATGATAATGCCTATAAACACCAATTCAGTGTACAGTGAAAATGTGTCTTTAATATGTTTGATATGAACAGAAAATATGGCTTTAATATGTGTTTTATTTACCTATGTTGCATTCCAGTATCTATCTATCTATCTATCTATCTATCTATCTATCTATCTATCTGTCTATCTATCTATCTATCTATCTGTCTATCTATTAATCTATCTATCTTCCAAAAACAGAAAGTATTGGTCTGGTTTAAGATATGGTAATATCATAAAGTTGTCATGTCCAAATAAGTGTGGCTTGATAGCTTGTGTGACACAGATTTCAAGACATTCTTTGCACTCCACTTCATAAACTTGTCCATCTGTGCAATTCTATCTTAATATGATGCTGTGATCCAGATGAGGCTTAACTACAACTGGATCTGCTGAAACACTTGAAAATGTTTAGTTTTGGATCATGTCGCAGTGCAGTATTTCGAGCCAACATGACTCAGATCTGGTTCATAGCATAAAATATATTTACAGAAAGACTGCTAAAAACCAGGTGACTTGGAACTCTAAAAAGTGTTTCAAATTATCTTTGTGCTCAAAATAATCCTTTCATGTAAAAATCTTTACCTAAAATCAAAACGTATTACAACTTGCTAGGGATAACCCAAAACCAAGCCCATACACAGACTTTAAATTTTCATTTCTAAACCTATATAGGGAAAATTAAAGCAGTAATCCATATGCCCAGTCCCAGCCATACATCAATCTCCTTAATCCAACCTAGGTATCAGTCCTAGTACTCTTCCTATTCTTGGGTCTCTTACCACTGTAGCCTTAAATCTCTTCCACACATCCAGCTTCACTCCCATATTTCTTTTCCACTGATACCTGGTGCCTCTGTACCTTATAAGAAGCAGCATAAATGTCACAGGTTTGAGAACCAAATATTATGCAGCAAAATCTGGAGTAATTTACATGTTAAAAAACTCATGGTGGGCAGAACCTGCGGACTGACCCTATGACTCACTGATGAATTTCTTGCAGTAATCCCAAAACCAGTGATGACCATGGATCTGACTTTGGGCCCAGCAATCTTGTTGGATCCAAACAAACTGCTGGGAAGCAGTGTTTTTGTGGTGACAGTTCATGGAAGTAGTGCTAGATTGAGCACCAGTGCTGGAATTGCTTTGGTTGACAAGCAGTATAAAAATGCCAGCAGTCACCACACTATTCTAAGTACCAGGTCCAGAACCAGCAACATCCTCTGTATTCTCCCAAATCCAAACCTGTATCACCCTCTCCACTGAGTTTCAATCTCGTCCCTAGTCTCAGTCCCAACTGCAGCCACAGCCGGGGCTTCCATGTGCGACTGACACATAAATAACCAAGCCTGTCCGCCACCCAGGCAAATTCAAATGCACCTGTCAAAGTGATGAAGCACCCACCCGCAGGGAAGCATTGTTTACATTTTCACTCCATTCTTTGCAAAAGTGAGATTCTAATTATTTTCCCACTGTAAATTAAAGCCAAGTGGGACAGAACTACAAACCAAAAGGATCACGGCAGTGGAGAAAACCCCAGCCCTTGCGGAGTATGTATGAGTTGGTGGCGGGTGGGACGAAGGCAAGGTCAGCAGCTTTTAAGGAGGGAAACAGTGAGAGGAAACAGAGAGGGGAAAAAAGAAACAGGTATAGCATTCACATTGGCTGTAAAGCAAGACTAGCACAACGATGCTCATAACAGACAGGGTCTAAGAGAACTCCAACCAGCTGGAATACATTATGCACCTCACATTTCATACATAATAATGTGCCAAAATGTGCTGCATTATTTTTCATACCACTGGACACAGAGTGAGACAGAAAGAGGTAGAGAGACAGAGAGAGCAAGAGAGGAGGGAAATGTTTAATTAGTCCAAGGAAACGTGCAAATGGGAGGTAAAATTAGACGGAGGTAGGAAGGTCTGGGGAAGAGAGAGCGCATGAATGGTAATGATGGCTATCTAGTTTGGATCAATCATTAAGGGATCAGGGGGACTGACAAGCCTGTTTGTGCCCATGCCTTAGGCTCCTGTTCTGGACAGTAGCCAGCCTGGCTCAGCTTGTGTGCTCACTGAAACTTCTCCTTCCCTCCTCCTTTTAGTTGCGCACACACACACACACACACACACACACACACACACACACACACACACCAACACACACACATGCACTGTACAGGTACATTATACAATATAAGTACAAACAAGTTTGTGCAATCTTAAATTTAGTATAGTAAACCCATCCTTTTCCAAATAAAATGTTAATATTTAATACATGTAATTAATTCACTCTGGGACTGTGTTCACCCTTACAGCACTGTTTTCAAAATAGTGGACTTACACACTCATTTCTTGATTGTGGGAGATGTTTTACTTGCTTTTGAGGCCTGTGATTAGTCCCTACTTTGACACAGTGTTTTGATCAGTTCATTACAAGGTTCCAGGGTTACATTTGGGAACTGTTTTGGTTGTCAGCAGCGACATGACAAGTCGCAGCGGAAACTGCCTTTTTTTTTAATAACAATCAAATCTAGACATGATGTTTACATCTGTCATGTCACAAAATGGAGCAAGATGTCACATGTATATGTGCATGTGATGGTGAAGGACATGTGAGACAAACAAACAAAATACACTGTACCTTTCCCAGACACGCAATACCACAGAAACGTGTCACCCAATGGAAACGCGTTGCTCCGTCTGCCCTCTTTTTGGCTGTTATTTGCAAGTTCAAGTCCTAATTTAGGTATAAAAATGGGTCGCTCTTAAAATATAACACAAAAGAATACCCTTTTAGAATGAAGTGCATTTATCCTTTTATCTCTGAGCCAGAGATGCCTCAGATCACAATTTATTTTTTTACTTTTTTTGCCCTCAGACTAAAAAAGCAACAAAGCATCATGATATCGGTGACAGTTATTCCAAATCCATCTGTTGATAGACTTTATATTTGCACACACACTTGAATAAAAATGACTGTCAGGTCAGTCAAATTTTATCACAAGTCACACTGGATTTTTTAAAAAGAAAACCTTTCCACAGGCACTTGTATTTAAAGACTGATGGCTTTTCTTCTGCATTCATATGTGGTATGGTATGATTCGCTAGGTGTGAAATCACATCTTCTCCCAGAAAGACAGACAGACTATATTTGCAAACCATGGAGCCATGTCTGCAGCTGTGCCATCCCCACTTCCTGTGCCCCTGCTCCTCCCTCCCATTCCCAATGTGCATTTGCGGTAATGTCTACAAATCCTGAAATTTATGTCCCTGCTGGAAAACATGGTTTGCTGTTTATAGTCCTCCGCTAAAAGAAATAAGGCCCATCTCTCCTGATACAAGTCAAGGGACTGATGCAGACTCTATCAGATTTCTAAATACAGACCCCAACGATAAATCCTGGCTTGATTGGGTTTGAATTGGGTTAGCTCACTTGAATGCTATCTGCTTAACCCACAGCTGGCCTGTCTGCTCCATGCAGGCATTGAACCTAAATCAGTCACTTAGTGCTATCAAATGGAACAATGGTGGAGTGGAGGGAGCACTCAAGCTAGGGCTAGAAGCCAGGCTAGCACCATAACACAACACAACAGACCAGAACAGAGTAGTGTAGAGCAGACAGGCCCTCTAATGCTCTTTCCTTTTTGTGTCTTAGCAATGATGCTTCCTGAGAGCCATGGTGCATTGCATGAAATGGCATCACCCAAACCGAACACACAAACACCTTTTCAAGCTTTTGTCTTGTCTTGTCAACTGGATTTCACGTGCTAATTAGCATAGGATGGTGGCATGGCAAACATTAAAAAAAAAAAAAAAAAATCCATTTTCATGCAAGCCAAAATACATAGACATGCAGCACACCACACCGGGGGAATTTAAGCAGGTGCATTTAACCAAAGTGACTTAGAATACAGAGGCAGAATTCATGGTGTTTCTATCATCACTGTACAGCTTGGATTAAAACATCCTGGAAAAGGGCCATAATTGAGTCATAGGCACACTTCCTGTGGCCAGTAAAGGAGGAAAGAATGTTTTCGTAGTCATTTTTTAACACTAATGACTTAAAATGTGACTTTAAAATGTGACCTGACCACGCTGAGAACCATGGTATAGGAAGAGGTCTACACACCATTTCCTCAGAGAGAAAAAAAAAAAAATCACAATATCAACATCAACATAAACATGCTATCCAAACAGACTGATTGCTGCCTTGCAGTGGTGCTGATTACAAAAGAAATTCAGGTAATCAGTTTCCCTCTTGTGTGGGCCGAGGCCAGGCTGGAGGCAAGGCAGCTGAGGCGATTTCACAAATGAGCATCTGAATTAGCACTAGAGATGCATCCTAGCATACACACCTAATACACACACACACACACACACACACACACCTTCTTTGAGTGTTTTTAGCTTGTCTTATTTTCTACACTCGTGACTCGTTGACTTTTTGACTATGAGGTCTTTTTCCACTCTTTGGGTCATCTGGTTTGCAGTTTATACTGGGTTTCTAATTACAAGAGGGGTAATAGCTCCCACTGTTTTCTCAGTGAAGCGCCTAGAGTTGTGTTTGGCTAACCGTTTCTAAGTCTGAGGTGACATCGATACACCGCCAAATTAAACTTCTCCTTCAGCTTGACCCTGCCACTCATGGCCTGCTGAATGAGTTTGCCTTTTTCCCGTATTTTTAGACGAATCATAATTATGCCGCCAATTAGAGGGTCACCTTGAAAAACTTCCTCCTCCTTTTGACTCTGTGTGTGTGGCTTAGTTTGTGTGCGTGAAATGTTCACTGTTTTGGGTTGGTAGCTCTGAGCTAGACTTTAAATTATGTCTTTAAGTACAACCACGAACAGAGAGACAGAAAAAGAGTGCTTCACCAATTCAGCAATGTCACATTCGCAGTTTAGAAATATGAAAGAAAAAAGTGAAATTAAAGTGAAATATGTAAAAATGTTGTTTGTGCAGGTGTGTGGTGTCTGTAGGCTTTTCAACAAGGCTTTGCTTTGCCTGACACTGAGGGGTTTTTTTTAGCCAGATTTAGATGGGTGGTGTACATGGCTTTACTACCTGGTCTTCTAGTTGAAATGACGTATACAATCTGTGACCATTACACATTCAAGAGTTTACCAGCAGACACTCTCAGAGAGGAAGAGAGCTTCCATGATCTTCACACATGGATGACTTCAAGTTACATGACCTACATAACATGTTACACGCGCCACTTGCTTCCCATGCCTCACCCTAATAGGGAAGGGCAGCATGTTACAGGTGTGTAATCCCCAATACGTGCATATGAACACACAAAGAAACAACTGGTCTCTTTATATGTCACAGATCAGGCCATGTAGTACTCATGCACTACGTTAGCTCCTGTTATACACAATTGCATTCATGCTTGTTTTGTTTTTGGTTTTTTTATGTCTTCTCATGAATTTTATGGTTCCTGCTATATATTATTATCTCCCTACATAGGTGGCTGTGTATGACTATATCTGGACAACAGAGGACCCCTTGTCAGACTCTGCAGCTCCTAGTGATGAGTGTCATAGGGATGGTGCACCCATGCCAGAGGGTGAGACCAGCACCCACGTGGCAGTCTACACACTGCAGCTCAATGGGCTTAAACAAATATATAGGCACTTCCTTCGACAGCCAGATGGGGCCATCATAGAGGTGAGATATCAATGGACACAACACACTGTATTCTTAATTTGCATGTCTACAATATATGTGAATGTGGAAAAAAAATGTTCCAGAAGAAATCCTGAAACTGGGCCCTAACCCCTCTTCTGTTGCTCTTTCCTGTTTTTAAATATTTTTTTTTTAAAGAATGATTTCCTATTCAAATTAAGGGTCTAATACAATAGGATTTCAGATGCTGTACAAATTACAAAACATGACACAATTATAATATTTAAAATAACAGGCTAGTTGTCTGCCCTGACAATTGAAGTTTTTGTTTCATCTACATTCAGATCAGAAGTAAATACACAAAAAGCTACTTTCAGCTGCTCCAGTATTTACAAAGAGTCGCCACACGTGGGTAGCTCCACGTGTTTGATTTGACGGACTTTTACAACAGAAAAATTATCTGTGTTCACGTCATCTAGATTGGAATTGCTGGGATTTATGTCGAATAGACTAGATTTAATCTGCTAACAGTTTAAAAGGAAATAATGTAGACTGTGACAATATGAATATATATAAAGTCTTTGTGTGGTCCATATTCATCATAAGTTAAAGTTCAAATGATATTACTAAAACTTATCAACCAAGTGTATCCTTATTAGGTTTGAGACCATTTTACTCTATTTAGTCTCGTTCCTTCAATCTCTTTTTCTTTTGCTATCTTCAGACTGAAGTTAAAGATAGAGGGAAATTAAAGGAAGAGGTCAAAGGGGAGCAAGAAGGTAGCGGGTGAGATTGTGTAGAGATTCTCTGCCCCTTGTATCACTTGGCTTATTCCCTCTGAATAGAGTAAGAATGAGAAAGGACAGAAGTGGATACAATAAATATTTCTTTATTCTACTTTCAGTACAATGAAAGGCAACAGTACAGCTCTGTGGCCTGAAAGGGTGAATAACTATGATTCTTTTTTTTTCCTTTTTTTTATCCTTGGGCTAAAGCAGATTTGAAATTCTTTCTTCTTTTCAAACAGAAAATGACAGGATTTGCCCCGAGAAACAAATCATGACTGAGTTCAACATGTGAGTGTAACTACAAACTGAAATTTAGCCAACAAAACAATTTTCTCTGTCTCTGCATGTTGGTAACAATCATTTACAATTTTTAGGGTGCAAAGGTCTATGCTGTATAAAGTCCAGGATATTGGTTTAATAATAAGTCACGACTTATGGTGACATTGGAAAATATTGATTGTTGTCCTCTAAGCACTTGCAAGAGAGACAGGCCAGAGTAACTGGCTGATTCATAGCTTGTTGCCTAATTAAAAGTAGGACTTCGTGACAACTGCTGCTATGGCAAGAATGTTTTCCTTTCCTCAATCATTCTGTCAGTCCCCTTGCAACCTGGATCATCCCAACAAAATTAATATTTTGAATGTCAACAGAGTGAGGATAGAGGGTGTCATACGCACTAACAATTAGCTCTGAGGCTCTGTTGTGTGCTAATAGCTCTCAATCATAATTTGAATGATGGAGAGCTTATGTGAATAAACACATGGCATGGTATATCTATTACTGGTGTCACACTGTCTGTCTGTTTGTGTGTGTGTCTGTGTGTGTGTAGCCTCTAGACCTGTGCATAGCAGATGAGACATCTGGGAGGATTTTTCAAACAACAAAACCACGCACACACCAACACACAGATCTTTTGTATCTGTGAAAAAATAAGTTATAGCATTCACACAAAACCTTCAGCACTCTCCCTTTCCATAAACACACAAATTTACTACACCAATAACCTTGGCAGAAACACCTTAGCTTACTCAGAGAAACAAAATTCATTCCCAACCTGCCAACATGCTATTCTTTAAACAGTGCAGGAGGTGTCACAGAAGCCACCATAAGTGAAAGATAAGTGTCACTGTCCATGGAAAACAGCCTCGCACTCACACACACAGACACATGCTGTTCAGAATCTTTGTGTTTCTACTTTTCTCACACACACAATGTCCCTTGGGTATTGCTGTCTGTTCCTTGCAACTTCACAGGCAAGGACCCCCAGCAGCAAGAGATGCTGATGGCATCCTCTTTCGCCCGCTAGTAGTGGGAATGATAGCACTGAAATGCGGAGTCGCCGGTAGAGTACTTTGTCGCTTCTCTTTGCTTTGCAGAACAGATTCCCACTTTACATATGCAAAACTAATCCCCTGGATATATGGACTGGTTTTATGTATAGGGCAAGATCTAGGAATCTTCAAAGGGCATCCCCAGCACTTGGAAGAACACTTGAGCTGATTTTATTAGTGCTTTTTGTAATTCTGGCAGTGATATACATGCTGCAGCCAGGTTCTATGTACAAACTGGCCTTCAAATGTAAGGTGACAGCTCCTCAGAGATGAGAACAGCACAAAAGGCACACTATATATATATATATATATATATATATATATATATATATATATATATACACACACACACACACACACACACACGCACACACACACGCACACACAGTGGTGTGAAAAAGTATTTGTCCCTACTTACACACACACACATATACATATATATACTTACATATAAAAGGTCTATACTTTAACATAAAGTCATTACAGTCTGTCCTTGAGTTTATCGTATTTTATCATATTTTAAAGCAATTTTATTCGTGCTCCTGTACAGGTTTATTACTTTATTCATTTATGTGAAAAATATGTTTTATGGTGATGTAGTTACATTGCCATGTTCCTAGCCTGAGTATGGTTGCATGGATCCTTTTTTGTGAAATATTCACAAATAGTGTCAAAAGTATTTATATTAATTAGACTGTGTACTGACATTACTTGACTCTCTGCCTCAGTTAGCTCAACAACTAATCCTACTACTTAAGGAGTCTGTTTCCATTTACTGTGGAAATATTGACTGATGGCTCATTTCTTTTAAAAAGCTCTTTTTTTGCAGGGAGTGTCCTGGACATCAGTGCCCTGGAGGACTTGTTCCGCCCTTAGCCTAACATGACCACAGCTCGAGGGGCCTGTAGCTTTGCATAATACAACACATATACACCCAAAATTTGCCTAAATGAACATTTTAAAAAGCAAGTCCCAAAAGAAGTGCCCTGAGCTATAGACACTGTAAGACACCGTTTGGAAGTAGCAAAACAGCTAGGTGTGTCCTGTTTGATTTGCTGGAAAATGAAAGACTGAGCCAGAGTCATGAGAAACTAAACTATTTCTGTTGTTTATTCAGCTATTGTTGAAACAGCTATATTGACTGAATTTTTTTTCTTCTGTTTGTGTTCCACGTTTGGTGACACGTAGGACCAAAAGGAGTAAAGCCGAAATTGTGGGTGTGTAATAAAAACTAACTGATGCTGAAGTCTTTATTGACTTGCATATTGAATTCTGTTTAAAGAAAGTTAATATTAATGATCCATCATATGCTCTCATTCAGTCTGTTGCCCAAGGCAGGTGTCTGTAATATGGACCATGTTGAAGGAATCTTCTCGCTGAATCACAACAATAGAAAAAGTTAAAGCTACGTTCCCATCAGTGTGCTCCAATAAAAGACATTAAAGGTAAAGTGAGGTGTAGCTTTTCAAACACTCATTACCTATAAACAGATGTTCCACAGCTGCCAACTCACAAAATGCACTGCTGACAACAACTGTTAGGGCCAAAATTATGCAGGGAAATGCATCTATATAACCTAGGACCTTCAGAGAAGGACTCATAACCACTCTGTCTGGAGAAACAAGATGGCTGATGAAGAAATTAATGCAGGCAAAGTCATTATCTTCCCTCCTAAAACCACAGTGGGTTTATGTCCCCCTGTGTCGCTTTTTCTCCGGGGCTAACATTTAAGTGTCGATGGACTTATAAAAAGATAGGACAAGCCAACTGTGCTCCTTTTGTCTCTTTTCCTCCATATGGGAGGCAGCAGCATATGCAAGAACTGGCTCAGCTTCTGTAAAACTTCCATTAAAGATGCACAACTAAGGCTCTGCCAGCTTGAATATTACCTCTCTCTGCAAATTATTTATGGCTCGGAAAAAACGCTGATGATGAGCATCTCCAGCGACTTGTATAAATAAAAACACTTTTTTTCTGCAATTTCAGCTGTGCTTTTTTTCTCTCTCTCTCTCCCTGTTCTGGGAATGCACTTAACTGTTTGTAGAAACCAAAGCTATGCAGTTTAGACACATACGGTTTCAACTTCATAGCATTTATTAGCTTACCTTCAGCTGGACTTACAGAGTTTTACAAGTACAGTGACAAAGCAAACAAATAGGATCATAATAATGCAGAAGTGATGATTCCATAGACTGGAAAATTGAAGGCAGAGCGATACAAAGCTGGGAAGACTTTTCATAATCATCATTATATACCATCTCTCAACTTTTTTTCCCCCCCTTGCCTCTCCATGACTCAGTCCACTGTCCTTCTGCACATGACGACTTTTCACCGGACCAATATTGACCTAATTTAACATGCAGACAATATGAAGAAGTTAACCTTTTGAAAAAACACCTTGCAGCAACATTAATTGACAAACCACATCAATTCTCCCTCCTACCCCTCTTTTGTAATTACTCTGCTGCATGTTTGATTGCCACTGTGGAGCTGAAGACCTGCGCTTCATTTGCCGTGAGGTCATCGGCAGCCCTCAGAAATATGAATTTGATTTTTACAGGAAGTGAGTGTGCTCTGTGTGCTGTGTCTGTGTGTGTGTGTGTGTGTGTGTGTGTGTGTGTGTGTGTGTATGATGCCTTTTCATGTCCTGTGTGTAACTACGAGAGGCACAGAAAAGGAAATAGGGAGGGGAATGTCCTTGGCTATGTACTATATGTTGCATGAGGAGATTAATTCCTCCCTGGCAGCCATATCTGTTTAACAGGAGGGCTTCTCTGAAGTACACCACAGGCAATTGTCTAGCAAGTGTATTCTAATTTTAGATAAATTAAACAAAAAAAATAAAATAAAATAAAATAATTCAGTGCAACAATTTTCACAATTTTTCTTAACATATGTAAAACTAATCTTCTGGATATATAGACTGGTTTCATGTATAGGGCGCTTTTGTAAAATTTGCAGTGACAGCCTACATTTTTGGCCTGACCACTTGATATATAGCACAACTTGATAAACATTATTTTTTTCTTTTATATTCATTTTTGACAAATGTGTGGTTTATCATTCTGTAATTGCTTATACCAGTGAGATTTAAGTTATATTTCCTATCACTGTACATAAGTAGGCCAACCCAGAGTTGTGAGAGCTGTTTCCCCTCTGGGACGAGAGGTAGTGTGTCATATAAAGTCTCCATTTCTGCTTCTCCTCCAACTTCACTCTAAGCACGGGGACAGAGAAAGAGACTGCATGACAACACTATTTGCAGGCCTAGAGGAAAATAGCAGTTCTTCTGCCAATCTCAGTCACTGTCATCCAAGTTCAACCTGTACTTTGTGATGCTTGATACATTTACAGGCCCCGAGGACTCCTGAAACAGTCGGGTTTATCATTGTTGTGCTGCTCATTTTTTGTTACCTTTTCTCGTTTATGCTACCTGGCTGATTAAAGCATGCTTTGTGTTTTCTTGTGGTTTTCTTTTTTTTTGGTTTTTTGGTTTTCTTTTGAAGGTGATTGGTGACATAGAGGGCGTTGACAATGCAACCAGGATGATGCCCTGCCCGGGTCAGAGCTCTGACAAACAGAGAGAGGACAAAGGAGGCGCCTCTCTCCAGCTACGGAAACAAAAGAAA
>VUQS01020856.1:0-17674 GCA_015108495.1 Heterochromis multidens
AAACCTTCCAAAAAGTTCAACTTCTGTCTCATCAGTCCACAGAATATTTTCCCAAAGGTCTTGGGGATCATCCAGATGTTTTTTGGTAAATGTGAGACGAGCCTTTGTGTTCTTTTTGGTCAGCAGTGGTTTTCTCCTTGGAACTCTCCCATGGATGCCGTTTTTGCCCAGTCTCTGTCTTATTGTTGAATCATGAACTCTGACCTTAACTGAGACAAGTGAGGCCTGCAGTTCTTTACATGCTGTTCTGGGTTCTTTTGTGACCTCCTGGATGAGTCGTTGATGCGCTCTTGGAGTAATTTTGGTAGGCTGGCCGCTCCTGGGAAGCTTCACCACTGTTTCAAGTTTTCTTCATGTGTGGATAATGGCTCTCACCATGGTTCACTGGAGTCCCAAAGCCTTAGAAATGACTTTGTAACCCTTTCCAGACTGATAGATGTCAATGACTTTGTTTCTCAGCGGTTTCTTTAGATCGTGACATGATGTGTTGCTTTTTGGGATCTTTTAGCCTGCTTCACTTTGTCAGACAGGTTCTGTTTAAGTGATTTCTTGATTCAGCAGGTCTGGCAGTAATCAGGCCTGGGTGTGGCAGTGAAACTGAGCTCAGCTTTACAGAAAATGTGGTTAATCACAGTTAATTCATGATTTAACAAGAGGGGGCAATTACTTTTTAATGTAATTAATTACTAATTACTTTTTTCCTTTTAATAAATGAAATCATCATTTAAAAACTGCATTTTGTATTTACTCAGGTTATCTTTGTCTAATACGAAAATTTGTTTGATGATCTGAAACATGTAAGTGTGACAAATATGCAAAAAACTAAGAAATCAGGAAGAGGGCAAATACTTTTTCACAGCACTGTACCTAAATTTAGATTGTCTGTCACGCTTACAGGAGAAAAAACAGCAGTGTTTTTTTTTCTCCAGGGTTTTGCCAGTGAATTTCACACATTTGCGGCATACTTCTCCTTTGCCCTCTTGTATTAAAAGGCCTCACACTGTCTTACCCTTACTTATATGTATATGTCAACGTGTGAAGCAGCAGCTGCAAGTCTCGCTTATTACCAAAGTGTATCTTTTAGTCCATCTGTGTGGGTCAGAAATGTGATATCAAAACATTTCCGACTGGATAACTGCAAAAAACATATTAGCAGTACTAAGTACTAAGACTTAGTCTCCTTTAATTATTTTATTTTCCAGTCTGAGTGGATTTATGACGTTCCAAAGTCAGATTAGCAGCAAAACTAATCAGTTACTTTCTCATAATGGAAGCAGCTCTTCTCTCGGCTGACTGTATGCATTTTCATTGCCTGTATTGTCATATTTCACGTGTCACATTACCCCAGTTCACAGCAGACAATAGTTCATATGCTCTCATCCCAGACCAGGCCTGTGGGAGAAAAGAATTAGGTCAGAGCGACCCAGTCAGAAGGACCCAGTGAGTGCTCCTGTGGGACAGATTAGAGACACCCGGGCAGGAAACGAATCTCCTAAACCGAAGCTCTTCCACACCCACACAGCCCATAAATACCATAATGACGTTTCCACATGGAGTGATCAGGACTGATAACTTGGTGCTAATTGCAGAGATAAGACAAAGACGAGAGCTTTTGTCACTTGGCGACAGATGAATTACACACTCTCTCCATAGTGCATTAGTTTTGCAAGTACAAGTACTTACAAGTACTGATTTTAATTTTAAAATTTAAAATCAGTACTTATATGACCTGAGTAACAATATCTTATATTCAACAGGCCATAACTATTACAAACCCGATTCTGAAAAAGTTGGAAGCTGTGAAAAATATATAAATAAAAACAGAATGCAATGATTTGCAAATTTAAAACAAATATTTTATTCACAGTAAAACATAGAAAACATCAAATGTTTAAACTGAGAAAATGTACCATTTTAAGAAAAATATTAGCTCATTTTAAAAGTTGGGACATGGCCATGTTTATCATTGTGTAGCTTCCCTTCTTTTAACAACAGTTCGTAAACATCTGGGAACTGAGGAGAGCAGCTGCTGGACTTTTGGGAGAGGAATGTTGTCCCATTCTTGTCTGATAGAGGATTCTAGCTGCTCAACAGTCCTGGGTATTTTTTGTTTTCTCATGAACCAAAAGTTGTCAGTTGGTAAAAGGTCCGGACTGCAGGCAGGCCAGTTCAGCACCCAGACTCTTCTACTACAATGCCATGCTGTTGTAATAGATGCAGTATGTGGTTTAGCATCATCTTGCTGAAATATGAAAAAAGACATCATCTGATGGGAGCATATGCTGCTCTAAAACCTGTTTATACCTTTTAGCATTGATGGTGCCCTTCGAGATGTGCAAGCTACCAATTCCATAGGCACTGATGCATCCCCATACCATCAGAGATGCAGGCTTTGAACTGAGAGCTGATAAGTTGGATGGTCCCTCTCCTCTTTAGTCCAGAGGATGCAGTGTCCATGGTTTCCAAAAAGAATTTTAAATTTCAATTTGTTTAACCACAGAACAGTTTTCCACTCTGCTTCAGTCCATTTTGAATGAGCTTTGCTGCAGGGAAGACTGCAGCATTTCTGGATCATATTCACACATGGCTTCTTCTTTGCATGATGGAGCTTTAACTTGTATTTGTGGATGGCACGGTGAACTGTGTTCACAGACAGTGATTTCTGGAAGTGTTCCTGAGCCCATACAACGATTTCCATGACAGAATCATAATGCAGTGCCGCCTGAGAGCCTGAAAATGTCCCTCACGCACCGAGATTTCTCCAGATTCTCTGAATCTTTTGATGATATGAGGAACATTATTCTGAAATTGTTCCTTAATTTATATATGTAGTTATTTGCAGATTAGTGAACCTCATCTTTACTTTTGAGAAACACTGGCTCCCAAAGATGCTCTTTTTATACCCAGTCACATTACTGACCTGTTACCAATTAACCCAATTAATTTACTTTTTAGGACCACTTACTTTTCCAGCTCTTTATTCCCCCATCCCAACTTTTGAGACTTGTTCCTGCCATTAAATTAAAAATGAGCTAAAGTTTTTCATGAAATAGTAAAATGGCTCAGTTTAAGCATTTAATATGTTTCCTGTGTTCTGTTGTGAATAAAATATGGGATTTTTAGATTGGTACACAACTATTCAAGAATGCAATAATCCCTACAACACAGTATTGCTATTCTTTGGCATACATAAATCGTAACGTGAATCTTTTTACATTTTGGACGAAACAAGGAACTTGACAATGTTACTAAAGTGAAAAAAAAACAAAACAAACAAACCTGTCATCCCTAAATGTGAGGGGAATTTTCTATTCTAGCTTTATCCTAGAAAATTGTAATTCTCCCCCCAAAGGGAGGGAGTATGTATTTGGTTCCATTTGTTTGTCTGTCTGTCTGTTTGTTTGTTAGCAGTCTAGCGTCCAGTTTTCAAGATATCATTTTCAAATTTTGTGTGATGGTAGATACCAATAACAGCTCGAGATGATTTAATTTTGGTGAAAATCAGGTCAAGGTCACACCAAATGTGAAAATCAGTAAAAACTTTATATTACCCACAATTTTTTATGGATCATCTTCAAACTTCACAATATACTAGGCCTTGGGGGACATGAGTACCTAGGTTGGCTAAGCATTTGACCTTGACCTTCATTGTTGGCACCCAAGGTCAAAGTTGACCTTGAAAAAAAAATTTCAAGAAACCATATTGAGTATAATATATCATATGAAAGGATATAGAGAGAGCTGTACAACACACTTTTTATTTTTTCAATATGATGCCCTACGACGTCACAATGAAGCCGCTGAAGTTAGCATGTGTAATAAAAACAGGCTGACGTCAGCATGTTGTAATAAAAACATCATAAATCATCAGAGTTTTATAGAGCCCTTGCCCTTCTGGGGGAGTTCTCTCTGAGTGCTCTTGTTTCTGATTTAAAGGATTTATAATGACCCCTAGAAACCAGAAAAAAGAGAACTTAACTTTAGTTCTATCCAGACCTGCAGAAAGTTCGCAACATCGGCCTAATGTTTTTTAGTGGTGCTCAAATCATTGAAAATCTTTCTACTACCAAAAGCCTACAAAATCTTAACAACAAACATACTTTTGTAAAAATCACATTATACCTCAGATCTCACTCAGATCCCTTCATTGGCTTGTGGTTAACTTTAAAACTTCTAATAAAAATTTATGCTTTATGGGTCAACTGATCTACCAGCAGTTAATAGAAAAATAGAAAAAAAATATTTCAGGGTTTTTTTTGCGTTTGTGCTACAGGGCAGTAAAAAACAGATTCAGGTGTACAAGGTTTGCGAGTGTAGTGTGGTGTGGTGTGGATTAGCTGGGATTGGACACCGGCCGTGGTGTGCAGTTACACAGGTTTAAACTCTTGACTCAATCATTTACAGACAAACTCATTGCCAAGATGGCTCAACAGCCTCTGATTGGATGTGTTTGGATTCTACAGTAGAAGGTCACAAGTTTATGGGATTTCAGTCCTTGGACGCTGAGGATGCCCAGTATGTCATCTGCATATGGTGGTCATGATGATGAGCAGCAGATTTAAAGCCAGGATTGATTTTGATTTATTTCCGTAGTTGAACTTAGTGTTTTTATTCTATTCTCACATGTTGGTGGAACATAAAAAGGGCTATTCTCTTTGTTTGTTTACAACTCTATTAAAATGACAAAACTGCTCTCAGACTGTATTTTAGCCCGTGTGTACAGCAGGCTATTTTTCCATCTGTTAGCAGCATCAGTCTGACTGGAAGAAATGTTAGTGCTGTTTGTGTTCCAGTCCAGTTCAAACGCTGGCACTGCTGCTTTTTTTTTTTTTTAAAGTCACTTCTAATATTATTTGTTACTCACTTTGGTGCCTCGAAACTCAGACTTGTCTGGATGGGTAATTAATTTCTTGCTAACAACAAGTCAAGTCTGCAGGACTACAACAAAAACATCCCAGCATGAAAAAACCTAACCTCTGAAAGCAGCAGAAATAAAACATATGATGAAATCCAAACTGAGGTAAAACTATCTTTCTTTATCATCTCGCTTTACTGTTTTACTGCCGGTGCTCTCTTTGTATGGAAAACACATTAGTGTGATATAAGGATCAGCCCTCGCATAGTTTGAATGCGCATAACAGACACACATGTAGTTGACCTCCTTGCACGTCAGAAAGAAATGCAGACCTCGTGTTACTACTCGTTTGTCATTTAGGCAACATGGGAGCCTCCTGGTTTGGTATTTAAACTCAATGGGATTGTCTCATTTGATATAGGTTTTTTAATTTTGAGTGCATGGTTTTCGACAGCTTGCTGGTGTGAACGGAGCATTTAATGACTCCTGTTGTTTTTCTCTTTTGTGCTTTTCAGCTGAAGAACAAATTCATGAAGAAGTTGCCAAGAGACGCAGAAGCCTCCAACGTGCTGGTGGGGGAGGTGGACTTCCTGGATGCACCCTTTGTGGCATTTGTTCGTCTACAGCAAGCTGTGATGCTGGGAGCCCTGACAGAGGTTCCTGTTCCCACAAGGTGCCTGAAATTATGCCCAAGCCAGACTTGTAGTTGTCCGTTTGCAACTCTGTATGTGTTATTTATACGTTTTAACAGGAACCTAATATGCTTTTCCTTATTTTCTGTCACATATACACTTTAGATTCACGTTAAGGCCAAAGTCTCAAATAATAATGAGGTCAGCTTATGTACAATTAAACCAAGTATTTTTCCCACTCGTGTCTCTGAATGATGTCCTTGAGACTAGATATCTCTCATAGGGCAATCTCCGGCACACAGCACTGGCAATGAGCACAGAAGGTCTCCCTACCTGATGTTCCTTTGGAGAGGGGCAGCCACTCAGAAGAAACTTAGCACTCTTTCAGATTCCAACAGTCAAAATATGGAGCTAGAAACAAGCATATTAGCTCCACTGTAAAATCCAATAAAAAGTGGATTATATGATATTTCCAGATATTTTATTATGACCAACAAATACTATAACGCTTGAAATGCATCAGAAATCTAAAAGATACGTTTATGAAGGTGTTTCTATAATTGTGCTCACCTGATGTTTCTCCTCTGGATGATAACGAGCATCAAAGTTTGATTACTTACCCCGAACTGGTTTCTGTCCTGATGTTTAAGGAAAGGAGCCGTAAAACAATTTAATTTTCAGTAGTTCTCAGTAGAAATATTTAAAGCAATTCTAATGAACTAGTTCACGTCGTTTATACGACGTCATCAGTTATGGTGTCATATCCATTGCATTTGGCCATCCTTACAGTAAGCAACATCCTTTACTGCTCTTATCTATATTGGAGAGGAGTTGTGAGGTAGTTCAGTAGATGATTGTCATATGAAGCAGCAAAAAATTTATTTGTGCTGGGAGTGAATATGTTTTGTGAATAGCACAGGTACCTCTATGTGTGGGTAGACACCTTCACATGACATCTGAACAAATGTAAACTGCCCCCAAAAAGAGTTCTAATTAAAATAATAGAAGATCTTTCAACCGTTAACCCTTTTGTTAAATTTGCACTCTGTTTTTCTTCATTTCACTTCAGATTTTTATTCATCTTGCTTGGACCCAAAGGCAAAGCCAAGTCGTACCATGAGATCGGCAGAGCGATCGCTACGCTGATGTCGGATGAGGTTAGACTGAATTTATGTTCATATGTTTTAAAAGATAACCCTTCTTTTAGCCTTTTCCACAGGAGATACAGAGATGCATTTCAGCGCAGTGCATGTGGTGTAATAATTGTTTGCATACCCAATATTATTTTTTTTTTCTTTTGCTGGATATTACTGGGGCAGCTTACGGTACTGTTGCATTTAAATGGGTATGTTTTTTGTTCATGAGGTTTTGTAGCCTGATAGTTTCTGAAAAGTTAAAGTTTTTGCTGCTCCCTTCTTGTTAAACTAGCACTTTTCTTCCTGTTTGGATTTGTGCAAGGTTAATTCATAAAGTTTGTCACATAGTTTTACTGCTGGAAAAAAAAGATCATTCCACAATTTCTGAATAAGATAGTGGCTGGGTATTCCAGCGATATCGAGGAATATATCGATTGTGGGTTTTTTTTGCACAGCTATAGTTATAGACTCTTGCCACCTTTATTGTTTTTTGCACTTGCTTTAAAATTTTTTTTTTACCTCTTTAACATTTGTACTTTGCATTTGCCAGTACTGAACAGACAGATATGATTGATAGATACTTTATTGTCCCCATTGATAAATATGACTCTGACTCTACAAAGCTAGACCTGTAAACAGATGCAGGCACACAACACCAGCAGATACAGAAACAAACGCGGATGAGTGAGGAAACAGGCATCACTCAAAAGTAGGTCTGAACTGCCCTGCAGTGTAACCTATGTAGGCTTAACTTATTTTACGCTACTGTTTAAAGTTCTCTGTGATAAAGGAACAAAGGGGCTCTTAAATCAGTTCACTTTTCTCTGCAGAACTTTATTCCACCTACCTGATAGTAACAACTCATGCTGAGAAAACAGGATGTTGGATGGATCACAAAGTTTTATTAGAAACTGGTTGACAACCAGTTTGGAGACTGTAGTGGTCTTTTTGACCAATAATTTTCATTGCAGTCTGAACTAAGCAAGTTAACTTTGATTTCAGTGACACAGGAGGGTTCCCATCCCATGCAGTTATCCCACACCTGATTACACTCAATAAAACAAGCCTGATTAAACATAAACATAAACATAATTTTTTGCTCAGATGCCAGTCTCTGGAGGAGTCATGAACATAACCAGTGAACCAAATTATCCTCCCATCAATATGGAAGGTTAATGTACTATCACTGTGGATGCGAAGATATTTACAGGACTGTATAATCTGTTGGTTATGAGTAACCATGGGCCTGTGATCACCTATCGTTTTCTGGGTCCCAAATAAACACCAGCCCTCCCGGCCAGAACTTAAATGCAAAAAAAATAAAAAATAAAAAAAATAGATGGGATCAGCACCTCTTCGATGTTATATTTATGCTGGGGTACATTATGAGAGTTATTTTTTTGATGAAAAAATGCATCTCTGTCCCCCTCCAGAGTTTTGGGATTTACCAGATGGGATTAGTTCACAATCCTTAGATTTGATATTGCAGTTTTACTGCCCCGTGACCCTGGATTCTTTGACAGGTGTCTTTTACACTTGAATGCCCCATCTCTCTCCCTCTCTGTGTTCAGGTCTTTCATGACATTGCATATAAGGCCAAGGACAGACAAGATTTGCTGGCCGGTATTGACGAGTTTCTGGATGAGGTGATTGTGCTTCCTCCTGGAGAATGGGACCCGGCCATCAGGATAGAGCCTCCAAAATCTCTCCCCTCCTCTGACAAAAGGTCTATAAACTCAAACTTTAGTTGTTTTATTGTTTTACATGGTCCAAATTTGTTGTTTGAAGAAACAATAAATAAATAAGTGTTAGTGATTCAGAGGTAGCCCTTTGAGAGGGTTCCCTTGTTGTGATCTTATCTAAAACCACAAGAGTTTACTGATTTAAGGACCTCGGGCTGTATCATAATGTGCTGGTCATTCATTAAACCTGTGCCAGCACAAACACTTCATTTAACATGCACACTTCATGTGACCCAAATTCTGTTTTAACTCTGGCAGCTCATATGTCTAACAAAAGCCATATATTAACCAGCAGCATGAAAATATATCTGTCTAGATGTTAAACGTAAGTACATAGATTATAAGAAGTTTGTGGTTAAAAGACAAAAAAAAGAGGAAAAAACGAGACGATTGTCATCACTAACCTTGTAAGAAGCTGCAGATTTTTGTCCGTCTTAAATGCTGTCAGAAACTATGTAATGTTAGAGAAGAGCAGTCGCTGTAAAATCGCTGAAGTGCATCCAGGTGGACGACAATGTTCGATTATGAAAGAGCAGCAGCTGGTTATATAAAGCTGGCATATAAAGCTACATTTTTAAGCTTTAAGTCAAGAATGACTAAACTTTTTATGTGAGCGCTGATCAATCAGGCTGTTAAATCTCCTACCACATATCAGTGTTAGATTGTAGCAATATCTGTAGATATTTGTATGACCTGGATCAGGTAACTTCCTGCTACTACTGAACAAATCTGTGCTTTTGTGTATTTTAGGAAAAACATGTATGCAGGAGGGGACTCTCAGATGAACGGAGACATGCCTCACGATAAAGGTCACGGAGGAGGACATGCTACAGGCGAAGAGCTGAGGAAGACTGGAAAGTATGAAACTGTGAACAGAAGTAATATTATCTGCATGGAAATCTGCAGGAGCATTACATGGTCTTTCTGCACAATGAACTAAAGTGCAGCAAAAGTTTCACAAATAAAAAAGAGAAATGTAAAAAAAAAGTTACACACACTGTGACACAGGAAAGTGTCTTTGTGTATGTCATGTTCTGTACATCAAAATGAGGCCTACAGTTTATGAAAGTATTGTTCTTGTTGGGTTTAGTATTCCATATTGTTGATGTTGACTCATCTTTTGGTGTGTCTGTTTTCAGGTTTTGTGGGGGTCTTAAACTTGACATTAAGAGAAAAGCGCCTTTCTTTGTCAGTGACTTCACCGATGCATGCCACATTCAGGCCCTGTCGGCCATTTTGTTTATTTACCTGGGAACTGTGACGAATGCCATCACCTTTGGTGGTCTGCTGGGAGATGCTACGGAGAACATGCAGGTCAGACTGTGCTCTGAACCATCTGACAGTTTGAAGAGTGTCCATCATTTATGTTCTGAATTTTTCCCTGCAGGGTGTGTTGGAGAGTTTTCTGGGCACAGCCATTGCTGGTGGCGTTTTCTGTCTGCTGGCTGGCCAGCCTCTCATCATCCTCAGCAGCACTGGCCCTGTTCTGGTGTTTGAACGGCTGCTTTTCAACTTTAGCAGGTAGCTCTCTGTTTTCTCAGTTTGTCAGATGCCTGGTTAGCCATCAGATATATTTGTGTTTTAGAAATGTCGAGGCATTGTGTCTCTTTGATTATGTTAAAGAGGACGTATTCTGTCCAGCTCCATTTTTATTCTTGGACTGTACTAGAGTAGCTTTGCATGATTCACAGTTTATAACTGCAAATGACAGAAAATAAGGAAAAGCACAAAAAGTTGATAATATACTAAAATATTTTGAGAATGTTAAGTTTTACTGATTACAAAATCTGTAAAAAACTTACAAAACTTCAGTATTTCAAAGTTTTTATACTCATAATAAATGGTCAGCAATGCTGTTTTTGTGTCCTTTGGTCCAATCTCAATCGTTTCAACAATTATACAGTGGTTTGTTTTCCACTGAAAACCAATCGTATGACTCACTGTGGGCTTTTTTTTTTTTTTAGAGATAATGAGTTTGACTACTTGGAGTTCCGCCTGTGGATCGGCCTGTGGTCGGCTTTCTTCTGCCTGATGCTCGTGGCGACTGATGCCAGCTACTTGGTCCAGTACTTCACCCGGTTCACTGAGGAGGGCTTCTCCAGTCTCATCAGCTTCATCTTTATCTATGATGCCTTCAAGAAGATGATCAAATTAGCTCATCATTATCCCATCAACTCTTACTTCAGAATGGATTATATCACGCAGTACGACTGCCTCTGTATGGCTCCTACTGTCTTGGGTGAGTAGTTACTGAACTTAAGGCATCTCGTATCTACACACTGTATCGTCACAGTCTGTTTTATCCATGCATGCCAATAAGCCAGTTTGCTATTGAATGCTACAGGTTTTGCCAGAATCTTTATGAACAATGAATGAAATTTCTGTTCTTGAGAGAACAGGAATGGATATCTTTTTAAACAAACATGATCTGGTTAACATCACATTTTCTTTTAGAGCAGAAGTTTAATTTAACACAGTCGGTGCTGTTCACCTTGCTGCTCAACTTATAGTAATTCTGCATTATATACCAGAAAAGAAGGAGCAACAGTTGTTTAGATGGGTTAGCAGCTGATACATCATCAGGACAGCCCAGTCCACTGACAGAAAGTCAGGGAAACCAATGGGGCTAGGTGCACTTACAACTAAAACTGTGTGGGGCAAAGGCAGAAGTATGCATGTGCATTTTCTTTAATCAGATTTGATAAAGCTCTCTCTAAAGTCTCTTATAAATCCCAAACACACGTACAAAGCTGGTTTTCACTCTTGTCTTTAGCCACTGAAAATAATTCAGTGACACATTTTGTAGAAACATGAATTGCCCACAGCTGGCTGTGTGTGAGATTCTTTCCTTTGACTTTAATAAATGCAGATCACACAGCATGCACAAAACGTAAGAGGGATGTTCGCACGAGTGGAACAGCTGCAGCAGCTTCATTAACATATTGTAGTAAATCAGCCCTTCTCTGAATATATGCTGCACTTAATCATAGCTGTCAGGATATATTCACAGAAGGCTATCCCTGCTTTAAGGAACAACTGATTTCCTCTCTTAATTTCTGATGAAGATTTTTCATTTTTATCATTTTTTTTTCTCCTCCTGCTGCTTCTCCTTGGCCCAAATTTCCATATAGTTTCTTAAGAGAAATAAATACATAAAACCTGTGCATATTGTATCCTTTTTGTCAGATTACAATAAGTAACAAGCATTGACCGTCTCAGTAGTAGATTATTTGCACACTTATAAGATCTGCTTGTTTGCGACTCCCTTATTTCAAACAGTTTTATTTAGATGGGACATTATTGAAATGAACTAGCTGCTGAGTACATTGTCAGCAGATTACTTGCAATTTTTTTCTGATTGCAGCCTCGTGCTAGTTTGCCCTGCTTAGTAAAATTGGCCCTTTGACATTTGGATGCACCTAACTAACTTCATAAGTAACACTGGTTATTCCTGAGAGCACCTTACCATGATAGCTAATACTTGTGTTGAGATAGTATCACAATGAATGTCAAATAATAATGTTAACAAGTTAACTTATAGCTGAGCTTTGTACTGTACAGTATGACTCCAGCTAAGTGTCTTAACGTTGACTGAGTTTGCCAGGCTGATTGTCAGATGTCATAAAATTTTCACTATAAAAATAATTAAATCTTTTTTTAATTCATTGTCCCTCCAACATTTCAGTCATGCTGCTTTGGAAACCTTTTTCATGACAAAACTTATAACGATGTGCTGTGCGTTGTTAAAATTCTCGTGTTGAGAGGAAACGTGTTTTGTTGTTTTCTTGCAGAAAACAGTACAGAGCTCATTGGTGATCCTTTAGAAGGTACTTCAGTCTGGGTTTGGAACAACACAGATCTGGTGCGTTTTTCCCTTTTTATTTTCTGCCCTCTAAGAAAAAAAAACTCAAACGTATCATTGTTCAAATTAACAATTTTTTGAGGAGTCACCTTTGCAACCAAACCTCTTAATATGCTTTGCTGTATTAACATCTGCAGTAGACTACAAGTACCACCTGTTTGCCTTGTGTTAACATTGATGGACTTCTTTGTCAGTGCTGTATTTCTGGACACTGTTTAATAAATCTCATTACAAGCAAAAAACGCAAGATTAAGACTGAAATTCTCAAGCAGCTATTTGAGTTAAAGTTACAGTATTTAACCTGGAAGTCTTTTATTTCATCTGTTTGTTTCTCTCATGCAGCCAATGAATGCTACGTGGTCATCCCTCACAAAGACGGAGTGTTTGAAGTACAATGGAGAGCTGGTGGGGAAAGCCTGCGACTTTGTCCCAGACATCACCCTCATGTCCTTCATACTGTTCTTTGGCACTTATACCTGCTCCATGTGTCTAAAAAAGTTCAAGACAAGCCCCTTTTTCCCCACCACTGTGAGTCAGCATGCTGAGCTAATTTCACTGAACAAGCCACGCGTGAAGAAATTAAATGAAATTTCCACTTGTTTGTGGAGCAGCAGGTTACAGAGAGTCTCTTTGTGTTTTCTTTTCATTCAGGTGAGAAAACTCATCAGTGACTTCGCCATCATCCTGGCCATTCTTATCTTCTGTGGAGTTGATATGCTCGTAGGAGTTGATACTCCTAAACTTATTGTGCCAAGTGAATTCAAGGTGAGTCCCCTCCTCCACCCAAAGCAACTGAAGTTCATATTTGTTATATATGGCTTCATGAAATATGACGCATCAATAAAGTCTTGAAAGATGTTGTCACCGTAGACTGTATATAAAAGATGGATATAGCCAGTGGTAGAGCCACTTGTGTCAGGAGCCACCTTTCACTCAAAGCAGCCACTCTCTAATTATGCATAACTTGAACAGTTAAGGGTTTAAGGGACAGACCAACAAAAAATATGTTATGATGTTTTTTGATGTTTAAATAACATGTTTTATGGACAGGAAGTAGCAGCAGTAGCTTAGGTTGTAGAGGTAATGTATTGTTGTTGGTTTAATTCCCAGCTTGTCCTCTCCACATGTGTACAGTTCCTTAAACATGACACTAAACCTGAAGTTTTTTTCTTCCCTTCTTATAGCCAACAAGTCCAAACCGGGGCTGGTTTGTGCCCCCATTTGGAGGAAATCCCTGGTGGGTTTATCTGGCGTCTGCTCTTCCTGCCCTTCTGGTCACCATCCTGATCTTTATGGACCAACAGATTACTGCTGTGATTGTCAACAGGAAGGAGCACAAGCTAAAGGTAAATCAGAAATCTTTCTGACGGAATGAGCTTTTTGAATTGTCTTTACAAAGCTGAATGTCATTGCTGTCTAAATACTGATAAATCCAACAAAAACAACTTTTAATGAGGTGCAAGTGTGATGTTTTTTTCCTTTTGGTTTTTCTTTTCTGATTTAATAAACATGAGGATTTTCATGTATTTCACATAACAAACTCCAGTCCCTCCAGAACACTGGATACTTTCACACCGTAGCTAAACATCATTCTTCTCATAGGAGTGAGAGATATGTCATGATAGTACTACCTGTTATTTTCGGGGCGTCACTGCTGAAGTTGACCAATAATTGTCTTTGATTTCAGCGGGGTAATTTGCCCCTTTAAAGAATGAATGGCAGAACAGCACTTTGGTTCTGCTGCCTTATTATTCAGCAAACAAACCATATATGAGCTGTTTGCAGGGTTTTAGGACCGCCTGTATCTGCAGCTGTGCTCTGCTTACTGTCAAACCTGAATATACACACGTTACCTCTGACCTTGTTTGTCTGTACCAGAAAGGGGCAGGTTACCATCTGGATCTGTTTTGGGTGGCTGTTCTGCTAGCGATTTGCTCCTTCATGGGCCTGCCATGGTACGTGGCTGCCACTGTCATCTCCATCGCTCACATCGACAGTCTGAAGATGGAGACTGAAACATCAGCTCCTGGAGAGCAGCCAAAGTTCCTGGGTGTGAGGTAAGAACGATGCTTGTGAAGGAAACGCCCACTTTATGGAATACAGTATCTTCCTGCATACATACATATTATGATATGGACAAAAAACAAACACAGTTTTAGTTTAGACTGTAAGAAGTGAACAGTCTTAACACCAGATCTGTAATAAGTCAAATTTAACCCCATTGCTGTAGCTCCATCTGTAGGTGAGATTTCAGCGAGGAGAAGACAGAATCACTTGGGTAGGTTTTGAGAGCCTCCACCAATGTTCACACAGAGCAGTAAATGGATAACATTTGGGAATCTTCCAGATATTTCATGTAGTAAATTGAAGATGGAAATAAGTGCTTTCAGATGATGGACTGTGGTGTTAAGATCCATGAAGGAGGACTTTTACTTTGATAAAACACAGCTCAGACATTGCTGCTAAACCATGAAGTGCTCTGCAAATGGCCTGATTGTTGCAACATCAATCAATCAGTTCTTCAATCAGACAGGTTTTGTAGTTTTGAGATGTGATGAACACAGAAGCAAAAACCTGCCCCAAAAAGAGTTAAGCTGATATGGGTCTTGAGTTAATATGAATAATCAGGCCCCATCTTATCTTAAAGACCTCATAGTACCATATCACCCCAACAGAGCACTTCGCTCTCAGACTGCTGGCTTACTTGTGGTTCCTAGGATATTTAAAAGTACAGTAGAATGGGAGGCAGAGCCTTCAGCTTTCAGGCCCCTCTTCTGTGGAACCAGCTCCCAGTTTGGATTCAGGAGACAGACACCCTCTCTACTTTTAAGATTAGACTTAAAACCTTCCTTTTTGATAAAGCTTATAGTTAGGGCTGGATCAGTTGACGCTGAATCCTCCCTTAGTTATGCTGCAATAGGCCTAGGCTGCTGGGGGCTTCCCATGATGCATGAGTGTTTCTCCTTCTCTCACCTCTGTTCACTCTTTTCAATGCAAAGTGGTATTTATACACCACTCTGCATTGAATATGCTGAATTGGTTTGCAAGTTAAGCGAAACTTGGAAAAAAAAAACTTTATTTTTTTATTTATTTGTTTTTTTTGTAGGCCATATGTCATGTGGACCTTAGCCTACAAGGAAAGAAGGCTGTTCATTCCAGTAATGCTAACATGAGCCACACTCTGAGTGGTTTCTTACTGTTAGATTAGCTGATTGATCTTAATTTTAATTTCTTAGGAAATAAGCAGCTAGAGACATCTCTGTCTTTTTACAGTAGATTCTTGGTGAAGGACTCGATTACAGCTGTTGTGGCTGCGGGTGCTGACATCAAAGAGGAAATTTGAAGTGAACCTTTACCCACAAATTTCTAGAGCCAATTAGTCTGACTATGAAACCGCACACTCATCGTTAATGACCTTTAATTGACAAGTATTCCCCCATTTTGAAATGTGTTATTACCAGGATTTACAAAACAGACTCATTCAGTACGACCCAAAATGAGTGAGTGAGTCCATAAACTCATCAGAAAAGTGTTTACAGAGGTCAAGACAGAAAGCTGTTTTCCTATAGACTTCTATAGGATCAGAAGTCTTTTTGCAACCACAGCTATTGCCATCTGGTGGCCTTCAGTTTGAACGCAGGCGTATGGCACGTCTGCATTGGCTTAATTTTTATGACCTGGAAGCTACACTATATTGCCAAAAATATTCGCTTGTCTACCTTCACACAGATATGAACTTGAGTGACATCCCATTTTTAATCCATAGGGTTTAATATGATGTTGGCCCACCCTTTGCAGCTATAACAGCTTCAACTCTTCTGGGAAGGCTCTCAACAAGGTTTAGGAGTGTTTATGGGAATTGTTGACCATTCTTCCAGAAGCACATTTGTGAGGTCAGACACATGTTGGACGAGAAGGCTTGGATCAAAACCTCACTCTAATTCATCCTAAAGGTGTTCTATATGGTTGACTCTGTGCAGGCCAGTCAAGTTCTTCCACACCAAACTCGCTCATCCATGTCTTTATGGACCTTGCTTCGTGCACTGGTGTGCAGTCATGTTTGAAAAGGAAGGGGCCATCCCCAAACTGTTCCCACAAAGTTGGGAGCATGAAATCGTCGAAATGTCTTAGTATGCTGAAGCATTAAGAGTTTCTTTCACTGGAACTAAGGGGCAGAGCCCAACTCCTGAAAAACAACCCCACACCATAATCCCCCCTCCACCAAACTTTACACTCCATTCCATGAAGCTCTCCATGACTGTTCTTGAGCTAATCTGAAGGCCACATGAAGTTTGGAGGTCTGTAGCTACTGACTCTGCAGAAAGTTGGCGACCTCTGCACACTATGCGCCTCAGCATCCACTGACCCTGTGGTGTGATTTTACGTGTCCTAGCACTTCGTGGCTGAGTTGCTGTCATTCCACTTTGTTATAATACCACTACAGTTGACTGTGGAATATTTAGTAGTGAGGAAATTTCAAGACTGGACTTGTTGCACAGGTAGCATCCTGTCATGGTACCACGCTAGAATTCACTGAGCTCCTGAGAGCGAGCCATTCTTTCACAAATGTTTGTAGAAGCAGTCTGCATGCCTAGGTGCTTGATTTTATACACCTATGGCCATGGAAGTGATTGGAACACCTGAATTTAATGATTTGAATGGGTGAGCGAATACTTTTGGCAATATAGTGTATGTAACGGAAGTATCCTCATTGAAACACAATAAAGGGCCCCCTCGTGGAGCAAAGACAGCTCTGACCCTTAAAGGTATGGAAATGGGACTTCTTACTGCCCCCGAGCAGTTGGCTTGGTCTGGCAACTGGTGGGATGTTACACAAGATTCACTTCACCTGCCAGTGGTTTAAATGTTGTGATTGATTGGTGTAATATGATACTATTAACGCTAATAAACGTACTCTTACTGCAGCTAACACCATCCCAATCACCTTCTCGTTATTATAATGCTCATGCAGGGTTTTATTAACTCAGCAAACTCCTAATGGCCCGTACAGGTTCACTGAAAGTTCCTCTGCAAATAGCAGAGACTTTTTTGTTAGATGTAACTGTTTCGCCACTTGCTGAGCCATCTGAACATATTGGTTATGGCTACTTTACAACAATTTTAGCAAGAGCAGATTCTGAGTTATCACGTCAACACAAACAAACCAGAAGCAGACAGTATACCAGGATTGTTGTTGTTTTAACTCTTCTCATGCCTCATCCTATTCCACAAGCATTAATGCACTTTACAGAGTTATAAAGTCAAGTCATGAAAATATGAAACACTTACAATGTCATGTATTTGTATATGGCCGGTAGAAAAAGCTACCACTGTCATGGTTCTGGGTCAGTTGACCCAGCATTCTGTGCATTATGGACTTTCTAAGTTTTGTTCAATACTTTCATTGTCATGATTCTCGGGTCGTTGACCCAGTGTTTTGAGTTTTG
>VUQS01020861.1:10374-23414 GCA_015108495.1 Heterochromis multidens
CTTGAGTTCTCAAACAGTGGGTGATGTCATGGTGGCTTTTTCCATCTTTTATATGCAGTCTATGTGTGTGTGTGTGTGTGTGTGTGTCACTTACATGGATCAAAGTGTTAATGCACAGTTTAACCAGAAGAAATTATTACAACAAGCAAAAACTGTCCCCATGTTGAGTAAATACAAATGTAAACAGGACAGACATGAAAATCATCTGTAATTTTGTCTTGACACATAAAATACAGGATAATTTACACTTGATTTTACATTTGCAGCCATTATATCCAAAATGAAACCTTTCAACATGTAATATGTAATCTATGAACGGAGCTGCAAATATCTCCGTTTTTTTTTCTGAAGCACTTGGATAAAGTTAAGAATTAAGGCTATAAAGCTGAAGAAGATGATCAGTGCATAATAAAAAGTAGAGGTAGCTAGGACTGCTGTGGCTTCTTCTTGTCTGAGTACTAAACAATACACTAAGGTGAAACACAAGGGAAGGAAAATAGAGGAAGAGACTCTAAAGTATTGTCGTGTGTGTGTTTTAGGCTTATTCTTTGATTCACACAGTCAAATGCTGATCAAATAAAAGCAAGGCCACACATGTGATTAGATCACAACCTCTTCCCAGAATTCACAGATTAAGTGACAAACACCCGCACCTTATCAGTTAATATCCTCTTGACCCAGAGACTCCTGACAAACCCTGAATCTTTTTCCAGTTTAAGAAGCTGTGTCTGATCTCTCTGCTGTCTCTTTCTGTGATTTACAGCAACCTGCCTCTGGCCATCGCTATTTCCATGCCCATTGTGACAGTGATCTATATTCTGACCAACGTGGCCTACTACACCGTCCTCCCCATCAATGCGATCTTAGACAGTGATGCTGTAGCTGTGGTAAGTTCCTGTGATCCACCCTGAATGACGCAGGCTTCACACGTATCAGGTGCGGCTTTTGTTAAAGAGTCTTTCCTCTGCAGACTTTTGCAGATCAGGTGTTTGGTGTGATGAACTGGACCATTCCTCTGGCTGTGGCTCTTTCTTGCTTTGGAGGACTGAACGCCTCCATCCTGGCTGCCTCCAGGTGAGTGGTTCTATCTTTTTAGGATAACATTAGCATACTTTGTGAAGTCACTAAATCCAGTCAACATAAACTGATCAGCATCATCACCACTTTATTTTTGTGTTTCAAAAGGCTGTTCTTCGTGGGCTCCAGAGAGGGCCACCTGCCTGACTTCCTGTGCATGATCCATGTCCACCGTTACACTCCCATTCCCGCCCTGCTCTTCAACGTCAGTCGTCTCTTCTTCTCTGTTGTCTAATTGTTTTAATTTGGCTGCATCACTTTTTTCCCCACTCTTTCTCACAATGTTTGTTGTGCTTTCCTGCAGGGGGTCATGGCTCTCATATACCTCTGTGTTGAAGATGTCTTCAGGCTGATCAACTACTACAGCTTCAGCTACTGGTTCTTCGTTGGTCTGTCCATTTTGGGGCAACTATATCTGCGATGGAAGCAGCCAGACAGAAAGAGGCCTTTAAAGGTATTTCAGTTAAATCTTTTACAGCAGTAGCCGCTGCAGCTTGTGAACTTTGAGTTGCAATAAGCTCCGAAGTTAAAAGAATCCTTAGTGGTGTAGCACTATACATAAATAATGCTCCTTAAACAAGAAACGTTTGCAGAACATTTCCTTAAGTTACATCTCTTTATCATCTCTTTTTGTGCAACTCCCTCTAGAGGCACAACAAGATCACTACAGCTTATTTTTCCATGCTGTATGTGCAGTGTTACCTGTAAACAGACAACAATAGATGAATGGAGCTGGTGGGTCTGAAAAGTGAAGCCAGCGTGAAAGTGTAAAATGTCTACTTCTTATTGCAATCCCTTAACTGCAGCTCAGGAAGGAACAACTGGAGTAAAACTCCTAACCCATCATGTAATCTTTGAATGGTATTATTGCTTAGAAAGGGAATTGTGCCCTCATAGACTGTATAACAAAAAGGTGGGTGCACCCTCCAGGTTAGAAAAGTGTAGCAAGTGGAAGTGCCTCCAACCTGCATTCTTTCTAATAGCCAGCAGGGGGCGATTCCTTTGGTTGGTCTGATTATATCGACATCTATGGGTAAACTGTGCTTCTTCTCTCTTGATTTATGACCTCAGTAAGCACCTTCCTGACAGGTTTATGGTCTCTATCATTACTTTCAAGTCTTATTAAATACAACATGATGTACATTTTGTAAAATATGGCCCCTTGTTGAGTACAGCATTCAATAAAGCAGTGCAAGCCTTACGATCCAGTGTGTTTCTTGGTCATGCTGGGAAAATGAATTTGTGAGGTGGTAATTCAGCCCATCATCTCACCATTTTCCCTCTCTCTCTCTTCCTTCCTCAGCTCAGTTTGTTCTACCCCATTGTTTTCTGTATCCTCACCGTCTTCCTCGTGGTGGTGCCTTTGTACAGCGACACCATCAACTCCCTTATTGGCATTGGTATCGCCCTGTCAGGAGTGCCCGTCTACTTCCTCTGCTGCTACACCCCGGCTCATAAAAGGCCGCTGTGGCTGCGAAGCTTCATTGGTAAGATTTAGAAGAATGCAGCTGTATTTCTGCATTATTCTGATCATCAAAGTATAATTTTTAAGTATTTTGCTGCCTCTTCTCAAATGAATCTCTGCTTGTGGGTAATTTCGTTGTAGAATTCTTATTCATGGTGTCATAAATCTTGCAACTGATTGCACTATTAATGTATTGTTGCTGAATACATTCATCGCACTGTGCAAATTTAACACGTTAAGATTGTGATCATCTTAATTTTAAGCCACTTTATAGTCTTTGTGACATTTCTGCTGTAATATTGCAATTTCCCTTTGGGATGAATGCACTGCAGAAGTATTGATAATATAAATATTAACTACAAAACAGATTGCTATCAGTTATTGCAGAAATAAAACTTCTCCAAGTGTAAATGCATGGCATGCTTTGTTTAAATCCTCCGCTGAGCTGCTGAAAACAGCTGGTTCTAACCTCCGTCCTGTCTCTTTTAGCTAAATGTGGCGTGGGGATTCAGAAAGTGTGCTTCTCTGTCCTGACTGAGATGGACAACGACAAGCTTGAGTAGAGACACTTGTTTTAACACCCTGCTGGAGGCTGGTGACGCACAAACAGACTCTCAGCTCAGCCTGAACACATCTTTGCCAGTCGCCGCTCCAATGGGACCTCAGTGGACGAAACATCTGGGCTTAAGCAGGACCCAGTTCTCCAACCTGTCAACCACCACCCAGTGATGAAGATAAAAAGACTGTGTTAATGATGGTGCTCAATGGTGGCAACATTTCCCTGAAGCCGAGCGTGACTTCAGAGAGAACTTTTCGGTGCACTCCTGAAGAAATCAGAATCTCCATTACTGAACTGTATTTAATTATGTCAACACGAGTAGTTTGTGTGAAATTACGTGCATGCAAAACCTTTTTGATTGTACTTGAAGGTGGCCAGTTATTATTAAATTGTTCCAGCAGGCTGCATCTTTGGAACTGAAAGAACTGCTGATCGTGCTTTTATCACCATTTGCACACAGAAAAACTGAATAGACTGTCGCTCCACTCTCACTCAGGTGAATGAAAGTTCATGAACAGTTTTATAATGTCAGAAACTACTGAAGGGCTATTTTTAAACAAATGAACTCACTCTGCTGCAGTGTGGGACTCAAACACTGGCTGCTAAGTGTAAAACAGTTTGAAAAAGTTGAGTTGTAAACATCTATTTATAATAAAATTACTTGTTGACAACGTGAAGAGACTCATTTGTTTGATTCCCCCCCCAAGATGAAATTAGCAGACATACACCAAAAAGTTGTTTTGAGGCAGAGTTTATATTTTCATTAGAATACATAACCCTAACCCAACCTGACCTCTCTTCTATCCATAAATATGTACACAATTCATTATTACTGTGACGCTAACAGCCAGTCAGATTTATCCAATAGTTTCCTTCCATGGTCTCGCCTTGCCTCCAGCGGACTTGTCTTTAGCTGATGCTGCGGCAATGGGAGGCTTCTGCTCTAGAGGATTGTGGGTAAAAGTCTGCCTCAGTGGACCTGCAGGGAGAAATGAAAAGGATTACTCTTAGAAAAGCTAAGGCAGCATTTAAAGTGTTAAAAGCCTGGCAGCAGAACAATAATTCAAACAGCACCATCTAGTGTTTAGGACGTGTAGATAACAAAAACACTTGTGGAGTCTCCACATGCCTGTGACCTAGAAATTAATCTCAGTATCCATCCTGAAGAGTGTCTAAATTCCTAAAATACATCTGGAGAGGAGGCTTGCCGGAGGAGCTATAAACAAGGACGTGCAGGTGTATCCTGTCCTCAGTGTGCTTTTTTATCTTTAATGTACACAGGAGACGTGACACCGCTGAAATATTCAAACACTGGTGAAAGGACTCAAGTAAGCATTCCTTTTTTAAAGTGTGATCAAACTTTCTGCCCTTTACTGCTGTGTGACAAATAAAAACAGTTCTCGTGCACTGCTGTCACTGTGACTCTTTATATTTATTAAAAGCTGTCATAAACACTTCTATTCATCTGACCCCCGAGCTCATTAAATACAGCATTACATTGTTGCCTCAACTCCATCCTCTTCGTGTCTCTTCATCGCCTCCTCCTTTCACATCTCTGGTGAAAGGGACTAAGATGTGAGGAGAGAAGGTGAGGAAAGGAATTGAGGATGTATAAAGAAATGAGAAGAGGTGCTAATGTCTGAAATGTCTGCTCTTAAGAGTGAAATATAAGCACAACATATCTAAAAATCAGAAGTGGTTGCCAAACACTTTTTTTCCTCGCCAAAAACATATGTTTTCCATAAGAAGTTGACCTTTGATCTTTTGAATATAAAATGTAAAAACTGATCAGTTCATTCTTGAGTCCATATTAATATTTAAGGAGTTCCTGAAATACTGGTTTCCTGGTAAATGTACATACAACCCCCCAATAAGGTGCTCACTGGATCAGGGTGCTCTTAAATTCTGCAAAAGTCAGGATTCAGACTCTTCAAACACAGATTTATTTATCACTAGTTTTGCAGCAGTAAAAACAGAGACAGGAGCTGCAAGAGAATTCAAAAATGTGTATCTGCAGCCTGAGAACATTAACAAATAAACATGAAGCCACAAACACTTTTACTTTAAGGTGCAGTGGCGTGGTTGTTTGGTGGAAACCTGTAGTTTGTAATTTTTTTTTTTTTTTTCTCGGAGTTTTGCAATGAAATTAACTTTATTTTAGTTTGCAATAAGTTAAATCAGACAAAAGAGGGCGCACTTCTACACTTGCATTTAAAGTCATTACAGGAGTTTTGTATTTTTGGAGTGTTTTTTTCCCCAACTTTTCAAACCTTTTTTAAAACCTGTTATATGGATCTTAAATCCTTCCTTTAAGCTTTTAACATGCAACAAATTACTTTGTCAAAACTTATCAAGGAGGAAGTATTGAAAAGTCAGTTTAGCTACTAAATAACTGGAGCATTTCCCATAGAATTAAATTCTATTCGTAGTAGTGGGGTAAAGGCTCATGCTCTCGGGTGTGTGTGTGTGTGTGTGTGTGTGTGCATTAAATGCATGCACTTTTTTGCATGCACAGAAAGAGTCAGGTTAGGTGGTCAGCAGTGAATGAACTTTCAAAATAAAAGTGAGGGAATTGTACTCTGCTAAATCTATTGCGGGTGGCATTGGTCTCTAACACAGATGACAAGGTGACAACATAACCTGTGAAATATACACTTGGGTGGGTGTTAATTTATATGAGCAGCCAGTCGAAATAAAGTCTATGTATGAGGAAATGCTGTACTGTGTACTTATTGTACGGAATACTACTTGAATAACTGAGATCTTATAAAACACTTTGATTGTGATTTTTCCCCCATGAGTCATTTCTTCTCTGCAGCACAAAGTAGAAATAAACCCTGACAGGGAACATAGAAGCAGCGGTGGGCCTGACCTTTGGCAGCGAGGTCCAGATGATTTTTTATTCTTCTCTCCCTCTCTTCCAGCTGCTGGGCTAGCTGAGCGTTTTTCCAACCTGAGGACCCAACCAGTTCCAACACAGACAAAGAGAAATAATCAGAGTGGAAAAAAAAGTGGTGTTTGTGGAGTAAATCAAACAATAAATGGATTTATAGTTCTAAAAACAATGAACCCCAAGTCCTACTTTCTTTATCTACTGATTTATGCTTGCAGCACCAACCCTTTTTCATGCTTTCGATCAATCCGTCACTCTGTGGCATCGCAGAGGACGGGTGTTGGATCCTTTCAGGGATCTTCAACTTGTTTCTGACTAAGGGGTGTCTGAGCAGAGCCACTTGACACAGTGAGAAGGAGTTTGAGGTCAGCCAGTAGGTAAAGACTGCCTGAAGTTTGTACAAAGAAAAAAAAATGAGACGTTTGAGTGACGTTTTGTTACGATGTGAGAACAAAAACAGGGTGAATGAATGACAGACTGACCGTGGGGAAGTTCATGGTGAGAGGGAAGATGACAAAAGGCATGATCCTGAACACGGTCTTCATGGCTCGCAGATTGGGGTTGTCGATACCAGACTCTGCACCCAGCTGAGAGAAAAATGATGGTGATGATGGTCTGCATTATTTTACCACCACTCCCTTTTTGCTGAGTTCAGTAAAAGCTAACTCACCTCCAGGATGAAGAACATGGTTCCAGTGACGGCCAAAGGCAGAATATAGAAAGGATCTGCTGCTGTCAGGTCTGTAAACCACAGCATGCCTCCTGTCTGCATGCTGGGCACCGGCAGATAGGCCATCTTTCTCAGTGCGATGAAGAAGGAGATGAAGACTGGTGCCTGAAGGGTGTGAGCAGATCAGTGAGGCCAGAGAGAAAATGAGGAAACAAAGTTCTTGCAAAACAATCAAACATGTTGAAACAAAAAAGCAAAGATGATGATAAAGATAAACTAGCAGCTCTGCAAACGCACAAATAAATTAATCACTAATTAAACAGCTATAAATACTTTCTCTTGTTTTATGATGATCAGTGAAGCTGCTGACTACATACAGACTTATTCTGAAGAGTGCAGAGGTGCATGGACAGTATGTGTGCATGTCAGTGTCCCTGGTGCTGGTTTTATGTGGGGGACGAGACAAAACCATGAAGGAGCTAAAATTAATTTCATAATAACGTCGATTTAATACATTAACAGGAAAAAGTACTGAATATCGACTCGACTGGAAAGCTTTTGGTGATCATTCCAACCACTGTTGATCCTCAGGATCGTCTTTAATCATCACAATCGTGTTACAAATCTTCCACGAGTTGTGAAATGGTATCGAGCACATTAACTGACTCGGGCAGGTATTGTGTTAGGTAACAGAAATAGTTGCGTCCAGGAAAAATACCGGTGTCTAAAAACAAAACACATTCAACAAAACCTGTCATGCAGGTTTCCCTCGTTAGCAATAAGCTAGACACCAAAATCAAACCTACAAACTGTAACTTCAGCTTTTATGCTCAAAAAAATAAGAATTCCTCAATAAAAACAACCAGAAAAGTAATTGCAGGTCAATGCAAGTGCCAAAATCTACACTACACCTTTGTTTATACTGTCACAGCTGTGAGCTTTACATGAATAAATGCTGAAGTGAAACATTTCTTTAATCAGTCTGCAGCCACTCTTATTTACTGTTTGTGTAAGCGCTCAACTGAATTTTAGTAAGTTCAGGTTTAACACCATATTCAAACATGAATATGAATGTTTCTTCAGCAGGGTCTTGAACATGAATGTACAATGGAGCATTGTAATTTTAAGCAGGAATTTCTAAAAGTGTCAATAAAATACAAAGCTGATCCACACAAAGAGATGAACTGACCTGCACCAAAGGAATCAGGAAGCCACGGAGAGGATTCACATCATGCTTCTTCTGGAACAGGTTCAGGTCAGAGTAGGCTTTGGCAACTGCAACAGAAAGACAGCAGCAGCTCAGGATCAGCTGAACGTCTAAAGTGTGATTAAAAAGACAAATGTCCCTGAAGAAAGACGGGAGAACATTTACATTCAAATTTGTTTCCGCTCTGCTTGGCCTCATTCATTCTGTTGGTCAGTTTGGTCATCTCAGGCAGCACGTTGTTCAGCTTGGCCGCCTCTCGCTGCCCCTTCACTATGACTGGAAACACAGCCAAGCGAGCCAACACGGTCGCTGCAGGAAGGAAAGGAGAGGATGAGAATAGACACAGGAAATTAAAAACAAATGGCGCTTCTTAAAGAAAACTCTGGGAAAATATGAACCCAGACATCTATGCAGCCTGTGTTTTGGTGGCTAAAGTCAATCTTAAGGCATGCTTACCTACAACAATGGCTCCCCACCAGGGCAAACCCAGATCCATGTGAATGTACTCCAAAAAGTTCTGGATCAGTCCTACAGGTGTGTGACCAGCCAGTCCGAGCTCTTCTAACCGAGGCTCTGTAGCCACTGCCTGCAGGACCTCCACTGCAGTCGGTGCAGCATCAGCCACCTGCTCAGAGACCGGCTGTGTTAAAACAGGAGCGGGGTCAGCAGACACAAGAGGAAGAGCAGAGCTATCTGTTGCTGGTACTGCACTGGAAACCGTCCCAACTGGGATCTGAAAATATTAAAAATGACAAAAACATCACATGATTGAAGTGATCACGTAGCTGAGGAATGATGTAGATGTATTTTGGATGCAGTCTCACCTGTTCAGTGACTGGTTGTGTGATGGATGAGGACTCAAGGACTGGAGGACTGTTTAAGGTTTCTGTTACTGGAGCTGCAATGGATCCATCATCAGGTGGGATCTGTGAATATCAAGATAAACTCTGCACATAAGTTAGGTTGTAGTGCGATAACATAATTTAACAGGGGCTTGATTTCAATTTCAGTGTTTCTATGAACTGGATCTGGTTTACTTCAGTACTTGAAATTACAACAGCTCTTAATGCATTACTGGATAGGGTCTGAGGTGTGATGGAAAAAAAACCCCAAACCTTTCATGATTTAAATTTGGGCAATCTCCCGTTCAAAATAATCTCCTCCTATTTTTAGATTGCTCCTGGAAGTACTGTTTGGTCTCTGCACGGCAATCCTTTAATATGACTTTCAATTTTATTAAGGAGATGAACTCACAAAGAAGTAAATGTGGTGAATGTGGAAGTCACCAGATGTGCCATGGAAAAAATAAACTGAAATAGGAAATTGGCCAAATCTAAACCAAGTAAGGTTTTTGATTTTTATTGCAACTGAATTATTATACGAGGATGTACAGATTTTCTTCCATGGCTCATATTGCTGTACAGTCCAACTGTGGCTGTGATAGAGGATTTAATTACTACAGGCCACTCCTAATCCTGTTACACGAGGAGGCCAAAGAGCTCCCAGCAGGAAAACCTTCGCTAGTATTGTTTTTGACACTTTACTTTAACATACGGCACTCATAAACTTTGCAAAGTCTTTAATCAAACAGGCTGCTCACTGTACTGCAGTAAAATCTCAAACACATGACCTATCATCCTCGTTTAAATAAAACTGAGCAACTGAACATGTGAAATTCAACGAAGTGAATTATCACCAGATAACTCAGTTTACATCAGCAGCAGCTGTGAGCAAGAAGGCAAAAGAGGCTTGAGAGGCTGAGAAATCTGAAGGTTAAAGAAGGGGAATGATCTAACTATAGTGACGATGTCACCTGTGTGGGGACCCACCTGTGAGCTGTTGTGTCTGACTGCCACGGTGTTCACCCAGAGGAACTTGCCATGGTGTCTGTGGACAAGCAGAGCTCTAGTGGCAGGGCTGCGGCACTCAAACAGTGTGTGCAGATGGGACCTCTGGATTAACCGCTGTGTGGACAGAAGAAGGACAAAGACGTGTCAGCCTGATGCACTAACTGCATAATAACCTCTATTCAATAAAGACAAGAATCGACAGCAAAGTAACAAATAAATAAATGCTGATATTAACCATTATTAATCAGACTTCAGTATCTTAGGAGGGCTCTGTAGTTTTAGTGATTATTTTTTACCCACTATTTATCTGATTTGATTATGAACCAGTAAAATTAAAATTGCAATTTCTGCATGTAGAACAAGTTAACCCGAGTCAGAGAAGCCCCACACCATCAAGCTGTGTGTTTGTTTTCTTGTTTTCTTGTTGAACAGTAATTATTTCAGTTTAGTTTCCTGTTTGGGAAACAACAAAATAATATAAGCCATTACTGTTTCAGAGCTGCATCCTTTCTAGTTTAGCTGCACTTTGAATGACCCCAAAATAAAATGCTAATAAAGTTACTTTTGGTTAAAAGGAGATATCATATCAAATACATTTTTCTTCACCCAAAAAGTACCTTCTTTACATTTACTACAGTATCAGTAAAGAACTGCAGTAATATTACGATGCACGAGTTAAACTGTGTTACTTAAATTAATGCAGATGTGATTATTTTTTAAATGTCATTGCAAATCTTTGCATGTGTAAATAATAATAATAATAATAATAATAATAATAATAATAATAAATACAATGACCTTTTGGAAAACTCAAATCTGGCCTTTCAGACCAAATGCAGGTCCAGTTGAACCTCTACTGCCCTCTAGAGGCACCTGGGTGGTTCCTACAGGACATGCTGCTTAACTTAGAGTTTAAACGAGGTTTTTCACTCAGAGAGACAAACTGTGGTGGTTCATGACAAACCTGCAGCCACTGAGAGAGAGTGGCGTCACACTGACGTAGCATTACGTACGTTCATTAATATCAAACACACTCCTGGCGGTCCTTGGTACGTAAACCTGTGTTTCTAGCTGACCTGTCCGTGCTTCCTGCTGGTGTTACAGTTAAAGTGAGCAGAAGAAGGTCCCGTCTGTGCTGACAGGCTCAGACGGGACCTCAGGACCTTCAGACGGGACCTTCTTACTGCCAAAGTCACACAGGAGCTACGATGCTGGCCGGCTAGTTAGTTAGCCGCGAAGAAAGCGCTGTTTCTGTCTTTGCTTCAGACAAAGAGCCGAACATGAAACCGTGAAGAAGACCTACGTGGTTCCAAATGTCCGAAAGAGGATGGCTGCCTCGGCTCGGTTTGCTTGTCTGTCTCAGGAAACATCTCGTTAAGCAGCCCGGAGTCAACCCGCTCCTGATGGCAGCCATGTTGACATAGCGGACAACCTGCTACGGAAAGAGCTCAGGGTCAATTCTTCTCGGTATAACGGCAGCAAGTTTCGCTCATATATGAGAAGATCATGAGCGTTATTTTTACCAAGGAGGTTTGTTTGTTTGTTTGTTTGTTTGTTTGCAGAATTACTAAAAAGTCAAATTATCATATCATACAAATTATCATAAAATTTAATTAAAATAAAAAATAAAATTACTACTATTCTACTACTACTACTACCAATAAACTCTGTAGTAGGCCAGAAGTTTTAAAACAATGTGAATACTACTACTACTACTACTAATGATAGTGATAATAACTTTCAGTATTATGAAAGTTTAGGCCTAGATTACAACTGATCACAGTCTGGAGGGTCACAGGAACAGGTGAGCGCCATCTAAACACATATGGGGCAACTGAAAAACACTAAAATTATTACAGGTGAAGTGGTCTGAGTGCTCTCTGTGGCTCCTTTACCCATTTTAAAGATTGCATCAAAAAAATTAATGGAGACTTTCGTGCAAGAAATGATCTGTCTCATCTTTACTCATCTGTTTGCTGTTAAAAATACACGGAGCAATCTAGATGAAGAAACGTGAAGAGGAAGGATTTTCATATCAAGTAAAATGAAATATGAATGAAAATTAATTAACGTTATTCACATAAAGCTTTTGCAGAAAGTTGCTTTAATTATATCATTAACCAAAAAAAATGTATTGACATTAAAATCAAGAATGTAATGTGATAAAATATTAAAATATCTCATAATTATAAATAAATTAAACTGTTTTTTCCTTCTTATGAAACTTACAGACAACAAACCAAACCAAAAGTTTACTTATATTTACATAAATTTCATTTTTAAATTAAGTTAAGGTGGCAGACTTTACCAATAATGTAGCAAAAGTGTAGAAGAGCACAACTGACTTCATTTTAATTTACAGAATAAAATGTATTCGCGGTTAATCAGCAACACTTCAAAGTGATCATTAATTTAGAGTAAATTTAACAGAATATAAAATATTCCCTGGACATTTTTGTCTCTGAAATGATGTGTGATTATAGCAGTGTTTGGTTCCTTTGTATCTTGTTGAACTGTTTTAAAAGTAATTTTTCAGTCTTAATGGGATTTTTACAATTTTTAAACACATTTAAAAACAAATTCAGAACAATGAAATCACACAAGTAAGGCCCATTACTCCACAAACAAGACAAGAAATCCATAGTTCTGATCCAGAGTCTTTCAGTGGGTGGTGGATCAGGTTCTTTGGAATCAGGTATTCATGGTAAAAAGAAAGTCCACCCTCTGTCAGTTCTAAGGTTTTATGCATCAGGACATTATCCTGTCATCTGTTAGAACAAAATACATCAAACAAAATTATTAATGTGTATGTGACAAGTAAATAAACTTGATAAAAGTATCTAGTGGCCTAGTGATCCAGTCAGACCCTCTCTCTACAAAGCAATATTGCTCAAATCATTGCAACACAATAATAGATCATGTGATATAATAACAACACATAATGCAATTATGAATGTAGAAAAGTACCATCAGACTTTGATCCAACATACAATATCATCTGATTGTCAGTGGCTTCAACGGCTTCTCAGCGTGACAATGATCCCAAACACACTATTGATGCAGTAAAAACATACCTGGATAGAAAAACACACAGTGGACCACTATCAGTCATGGATTGACCTCCCCAGAGCCCGGACCTCAACATGATTGAAGCAGTGTGGGATCATCTTGACAGAGAACAGAACAAAAGGCAGAAACATCCAAAGAAGAGCTTTGAATGTCCTTCAAGAAGCCTGGAGAACTATTCCTGAAGACTACTTAAAGAAATGACAAGAAAGCTGCCTAAGAGAGTTCAGGCTGTGTTGAAGAATAAAGGTGG
>VUQS01020863.1:9050-23739 GCA_015108495.1 Heterochromis multidens
GAGGGGCATTTGAAGGATTCAGAAGCAACTGTGAAAATCTTTATACTGTAGGCTACTGGCAGATAATCTACAGCATCAATTCACTGAAACAGTACAACAAGGAAGTCATATAACACACAAGACCTTACCTTAAGGAATTCTTTAGCTGCTCATTTAGAGAAGAGTGGGTATCAGAGTATGTTTTCCTCTGTGTTACCTCTTCCAGTTTCTGTTCATCAAGTACTTCCCTCTCCACTCTGAATCTCCCAGATGTGCGTGCAGATTCCATTGGGCTTAATCTGACTCTTTCTGACTGCAAACTTGCAACCAAAACCAGATGCTAGGGCACTATTGTGGAAGCAACAACTGTATCTGCATATGTACACCATATTGCCTAATGGTTAACTACAGTCAGGATGTTGTGGGCAGAGCTATTACAAAGATGGTGGACCAGATAAAGCAAAAGATGTAATTATGTCCTGAAAGAGGAAAAAGGTTAACTCAATGACGGTGTGTTTCCATTCATGTTGGGGTTTTTTTCCATTCAGCAACAAAAATGAAGCTAATGATCCATGAAAAGTCATTTTAAACCCATGGTACACTGGTAACTCTTTAATGAAGGCTTCTTCAGATAAGAGACAAAATCAAACGTGGTTTCTTTTAAAGCTGTATTTCAGTATATCAATATATATCAGAAAGTCAGAAAAAATTATTGTGGGTGCTACAAGAGACTCAACAATTTGAATATGAAAGTCTGATTTCTGAAGCTTGTGTGCACACAGTATATACTGGGTCTTTAAGAGAACACTATCATGAAATCTGAATCCAAACTCAGAGCAGTGTTTCAGTCATTTCAGAGCTGCATGCATGTAATCAAGGCAAACAAACTGAAAAGAATTAGCCCAAACAGTGGACAATATAATGTCTATGAGTCAAATTATGAATGACAACATAAAATATAACATTTATTGTTGTGACTGCTTTAAAACCTTCTCTTCAAGGATCACTCAGACCCCTCTGACCCACTTGCTGTCTGCCACAACACTATCTATTTTTGGGTTACCAGCTCAGAGGGCAGCAGCAGAGGAGGGGGTACATATCTTTGCCACGCATTTGCTCAGACCTCTCTAACCCCACCGACTGTGACATTCGGCAACATCAACAACACATGTAGCCTGGTTAAAAACATAGATAAGCATTGGTCTTTCTAGACCGAAGATCTTTTTTTTAAGCCAAGAGGAGCTGATGACTTTGGTAAGATTTCTTTTTACAGAGAAAATGAATGCTGCACTATCTGGTCTGCTGTGATATTGATTTGTTACAATGTGCATGTTACTTTGCTGTATACACAACTATCTGTCAATCTATATATTATATAAAAGGGCTAATCAGAAAATGTCATTCATTAAAATGATGGTGGCTGAAATATAAGGCACTCTTTAAAGTCTCTTTTAGATTGTACTTATACTGATCTTAACTGAAACATTACTACTATTTTTTCCACAGAAAATTGTGCACATAAGCTTAAGAAGTTGATTTGATTGAACTTCTTTAACCACATTTTACTCTATTGTGCACCAGTGAAACATCAGGAATGACAACCTTTAATTTTGTGTGCATTTTCTTCTGTTTTTCAGAGAAAGCCTCAATAGTTGTTCAGGGTGTATAAAACCTCCTGTGTAGCTTTGTAAATGATATTATCATTGACATTTTGAACCATAATGGATCTTACTGCCAAACATGGGCTGCTGCTGCTCGAGCAGCTGAGGAAGATGAGGGAGATTGAGCATCTGACAGATGTGGTGCTGGTTGCTGAGGGCATCAGCTTTCCCTGTCACAGAGTTGTTCTATCCGCCTTCAGTCCATACTTCCGTGTTATGTTCACCTGTGGCCTGCGTGAGTGCAACAACAGGGAGATATTCCTGCGTGACACCCCTGCAGACAGCCTGGCCCTCCTCTTGAACTACATGTACTGCTCAGATCTTCCTCTCACTAATGCCAATGTACAGGGCATCTCTATAGCAGCTTTTCTTTTGCAAATGGATGATGTCTTCACTCGCTGTCAGCTGCACATGATGGAGAACATGGATGCTTCCAATTGCCTTGGTGTGTATTACTTTACCCGTGACCTTGGTGCAGAGGAACTGGCTGACCAAGCTCAACGCTTCCTGAGGCAGCACTTTGTCCAAGTTTGCCAGAATGAGGAGGTCCTGGAGTTGGAGGCCCATCAGCTTGGAAAGCTTCTGTCATCTGACGATCTGAATGTTTCTCGAGAAGAAACCATTTTGGACGTGGTCCTTCAGTGGGTAAAACACAGCACTCTGGTAGATGGAGAAGTACGTGTTCGGCATCTCCCAGAGCTCCTGAGGAAGGTCCGTCTGCCACTGATAAACTCCGACTACTTAAGAGAAGCAATAAAGAGAAACACAGCCCTTCTGGCTGATGCTGAATGTCTGGAGATTATGAACGAAGCACTGGAGGCCACAGCATTGCATCCTTCAGCTGCACCACGCAAACTAAAGCTGCGGTATGGCATGGAGACCACAGATCTGCTGCTCTGTGTTGGCAATGACAGTGGCGGGATCAGGTCAAGGTATGGCAACTATGCCGAGCGCAGCTTTTGCTATGCCCCATCCACAGGGCGAAACTACTACATCACTTCACCTCGCTATGGGGAGGCTCTGGGGTATGTATGTGCTGGGGTTGTGACTGAAAGAAATGACATTATTGTAGCAGGAGAGGCAAGTGCTCGCAGAATGGCCCGACAGAAAGACATTAGTGTTGAGATCTGCAGGTAAGAAAGATGTCTCGTAACACTTGACTACTGTGCTTTCGCTTACTTCACACACAAAAGATACTAAATGTTGCCAGATTGGATTTCCAGGTACAAAGTGGAGGCCCAAGGAAGCTGGGAGCACCTGACATCAGCAGAGTACCGTGACTCTTATGCTCTGGCGTCACTGGGAGACACCCTATACCTACTGGGTGGGCAGATGAAGCTGAAGAACCAGTTTCTCATCACAAACTGTGTGGAGCGATGGTCTCTGCAGGGTGGACCCTGGAGGAGCGCAGCACCTCTTCCTATGCCTTTAGCCTGCCACAGTGTGGTCAGAATGAAAGATCGCCTTTATGTGATGGGTGGTCGAACCCCACAGGTGATGGAAAAAAATAAAATAAAATAAAATAATCACTTTGCAACCATTCAAACACTTCCATTCACTTTAGGTCTTATAAACTGAAGAGGTCAGACTTCATTTACACATTTACCAAGAGTTCTTACTGTGTCCCTATGTGACTCTTTTCTGACTGCACCTGCTCTGCTTTGTCATATCATTTCTCCCTTTCAACCTTCCAGTCATACCGAATGGATGAGGAGCCTGACTGTCTTAGTAACCGCCTCTTGGAGTATGATCCAAATACAAATAAATGGACAGAGCTCAGTCCCATGAAGTACTCAAAGTACCGCTGCAGTGCTGTGGTACTCAATGGGGAAATTTATGTGATGGGTAAGATGAATTTTTCAATTAAGTTGACCATACATTTGAAGAAATTTTATTAATATGCACACGAAGGCTGTCCTAAATTAATTGAATTGCACTGATTTTTGTCTTTGGGAATGTTGTTTTGACTTGTTTTGCAGGAGGTATTGGGTGCGAGGGTGTGGATCGTGGACAATCACGTCACTGTCTCAATGCTGTGGAGATTTACAACCCAGATGGAGATTACTGGAGGGATGGACCTCCTCTGCCGTGTTCCCAGCTTTCACTGCGCACCAATGCCTCCAATGCTGGAGTTGTGGGAGGAAAGATTTATGTTTGTGGATATTACAAAGGAGCAGGTAATGAAAGAGTATCCATATCTAATATGAGAAATATGATATTTAACATTTATTTCCATGTGACTGTATTGCTGTTTTGTTTATAAACTATCCTTAGATCGCCATGATGACATAACAAAGGACATTTTGGAGCTGGATCCATGGGAGAACCGTTGGACTGCAGTGGCTCGGTGTGCTTTAATGCATGACAACTATGACGTCTGCTTAGTGGCAAATCTCAACCCAAGGGGACTCATATCCCCACCTGCAGACTTAGTAAAGCTGTGACAGCGCTGTCAGTCAGATCAAAGTCTGTGAGGGAGAATTAGTGAAGGAAATTAATTATTAATGCACTCATTGCACAGCTTATGGCATTCATTTTTTTCAAGCAAAAAAGATCTTTGTACTCTGCATGAAAGAGGTGTCTGTGGTTGATTGCTTAGTTGCACACTAGGAACTAGGAAAGTAATTTGTAAATACAATATTTTTGTTGCTTCTTATGTTGTTGTGTAACAGCTGCAAAGCGGATTATCCCAAACCTGCAGCTGTGTAGTATATCTGGAGTATTATTAGCAGCTCCAGGAAAGGATTTTCTTTGAGGGGTATAAATGATTATAATAGTGGACTTAATGCTTTGATAGTAATTAAAGCCTAATTCTGGTGTGTTGCCTGTTTTTTATGGGGGAAAAATAAAGAAACTTCATGACTGATTTCTGACATACACAAACATACAAAAGTTTGAAGCCACTTAGAAAAGTTCTTGTTTTTGAAAGAAAAGCACATTTATTTTGATTGAACATGATTTCTTTTATAGCAAATAATGAAAAATTGAATAGTTTACCATAAATTATTATTTCTAATGGCTCAAATCAATGCAGGCATACAGAAGTTCCTTTTTAGCAACCAAGTGTTGTTACCAAGTGCAAGTTTATCATGTTAAAAGATGCACTGATTAAAGATGCAATAAACTTGGCCATTTGTGTGTCTGGTCAGACAGGGTCAAGATTTTTTTCTTTCTTTAGAGTATTGTTCTAAAAAATTGGATTATTAAACACATAAAACTGCCAAAAATTACTGTTCTGGTCAGAGCCGGGTTGCACTTCTTTTTTAGATGTAAAGTGAAAAAAACAAAACAAACAAAAAACAAACCAAGATCAACTATTTAAAATATTTTAATGCTTTGTGTACAACACAGTGTTTAATTTGTCTTTACAGCTCTTTCACAAAGACAAAAAAGGAACAAATTTCCAGCTGAACACAGGTCAGAACTAATAAATACAAGTAATAAATACAGATACACATTTTTGTCTTTTATCCTCTGTGCTCTGAAAATAAATAAAAAAACATTCTGAAACGTTTACTCATTCTTTAAAGGTCTAATTCAGAATCAAACAGCTGCCAGAAGCCTCCTGGTTTTACTGGGGACCCCGGCTCAGCTGACAGCTTCTCTAAGATGGGTTCTATTTCTGTGAGGCACACAGAGCTGCTGCTGTCCTGAGACCAGCAGCTCAGAGGGGTGATGAAACAACCTGCAGCTTCAATGGATCTGGTCTCCTTGTTAAGTGGCATCAGACTGCCTGGATTAACACTGTCCTTGCTGCTCATCGTGCTCACATCACAGCTCTCAGATTTCTGCTGTTTGTTACAGTTCATGAGCGGTTGACGGTTTTCATCTGAGATTGTACACTTACTCCTCTGTGAGACAACCAGGGGTCTCTTCTTGAGCCTGCTTTGGCATCTCAGAGTGAATTTCCGCTTTCCAGCGTGGTGGCTGCGCTCCTGACGGGGAACTTCAATCTGATGTTTTTCAAGGTTGTATGATGCACATGTAAGCTGCGTGCCTTCAAGCTTGTTGTTGTGCAGGACGCTGGACACTGACTCCTCCAGTGCTGGTGACGTCTGAATAGCGCTGTCCATCACTCCCTCAGTGCGGGGTTTGGCTGAATGCTCTGAGACTAAAGTGCTGAGCAGCTCCAGGGCCTCTTCGAGCATGTGTCCTTGTCTTCCCTGTTCCTCTCTCAGACCCTCCAGACTACTTTTTAGGCTTTGCAGATGTGAGTCAAGCTCTGCTATAGTGTCTCCATTCTACAGGATATAAATGAACAGTTATACTCTTCACTAATCAGAAACATTAGCCACTTAAATCTCACCACATAATACAGAACACAATAAGCAACATGTTCACCTTTTGCACTCTTTCCTTAAGTTGTGTCATTACATCGTTTTGGGAGTCCACATTATTTACCAATGTCTTAAACTGCTGGGAGATGTGGCCCTGAAGACTGTCCAAATTATTTTGCACTGGGATGAATGAATAAAAAGATTAAACATATATAAAGTAGAGTCTTAAGTCTATACAATGAAAACATAAAGTTAGAAGCGATTAGGAGAGACTGCTTGGCAAACAGCACCATCTGCTGGTGTTAATATTTCCTTTCCAATACATCAACTTTTTACAAAAACACATGATTCAACAAGAAAACTTACATGTTGATGTGAAATTGTCAATTTTTTCAGACACCATTTGGCACACAGCTTCATTTCTCTCAGTGCCAACAACCAGCTGTTGAATCTGAAAAGAAAAGTTGCTTTGCTTTTGTTTTTTTTTATTCAAAACATTTTAGAGAGAAGATAAGCTGAATTTAAATAAGCGTAATCGGTTCCCATCATCACTTACATTGCTAAGTGTTTCTCTGATCTGTTGGCATTCTTTGGCTAAGTGATCACTGTTAAAGCAAAGAGCGATTTAAAAAAAATGTTAATTAGGGATCCAGAGTTGCATATCTGAAATGACAAAAAAACGCACCTATCATTTTTTTCTTTTGCCTTTTTCCTGTCCTCTTCAAATTTATCCAGTATTCCTGGAGTTCTGGTTTTGTCCTTGAAGTCTCCAAAGAGGAGAGGTTTAGTGTGATAACTGCTGGAAAACTTTGGGTCACTCCCCTAAACAGAGACAAAATACAAACATGAGGAAAGAAATAATAATTGTAAGCAAGAATTTTTATATTTATGTTTGTATGCACTTAGGATCCCATTAGTTTGTTTTTTTACACACATAAACAGCTTCATGACACTGGAAATTCAAGACATAGGTTAAAAAACTGAGCAGAGAGCTGAAGGTATATGAAAAGGGGACTCATTAGCAGAGTGAAAACAGGCGATCTGATTGAGGAATTGAGTGCATTGTAATAAGTGTTAAGAAACAAAGGCAGTAAAGCACATAATGGTTTCATGGAGGAAATGTGTAAATAAGGGCTACAGTTAAAGGTCTGCAAAGGTAGTTATGAGTGGAAGCTAAACTTACAGATTTGGTTGAGTGTGTAATTTCAAGACTGTATAATATAGACAACTAAAAACAGAAGGAGGGAGAAATGCAGCTTAAAAGCAAACCATTTCTACAAAATATAGATATTTTATTAAATACATTAAAATACTCTAGGAATACTAAAATCAAGAGGGCTCATCTCATGCACCACCATCCTGACAGAACTTACATTAAATCGGCTCAACCACAAAAACACTGGACACACTTAGCTGAACAAGGCTACCTCCTAATTCAGAGCAAACCAATGGCTCCGTCACACGAGTAAAAAATAGAACAGCAACCTCCTTGCATCTACAAAAAACTCAGTGGCTGTCTAGTGACTGTATTTAATTTTTTCCACATTCTGTGATCGACTGAAATTTTGTGGTGACTAAATGGTTGCCCAGAGCTTGAGGGTGTTGCACACTCATGACTACTTTTGATCACAAGGCGATTGCACAGGTTGCCTGATAGGAGGCAACCTTTCTGCAAACAGGATTGGACTGACTGCAATCACTCTGAGAGGGATTGTTGAAGGTTTGCAAATAAATGCTGCCTAATTTATAAATGCCAACATGTTGCCATCAGTCTGAATGAGTCTTTGTCAATGAGCACAACTCGAGGGGACTCGACTCAACTGGCTGCCAGCTGGTTGTATTCTGGTTATATTCCTATACTTAAATGTGAATCTCTGTTAAATATGAATTTCTGTCTGTGTAGACAGTAACACATATGTGATTTTAAACAATTTATCACGGTTAACTGCTGTATTATCAGAAACCGATTGCATGTAATTGCCAACTTGACCCCATTTGATCGCAGACTGATATCATACTGATAGCCGACTGACTCTGTCTTATGCCAACATGCTTGACAATTTCATTTTGCAGCAAAAAAATAGCTGAGGTGAAACAACTTTATCTTGATGGATAAAACAGATAATGTCAAAGTTTAACTTTTAGGACATAATTAGCATTTGAAAAAAGATGATAAATCACGATATATGTTATTGCAATACTCAGCATATCACAAAATGTAAAAAAATTGCAATAATATCGTGTTGTGAGTGAAGTATTGTGATAATATTGTATCTTGGGGTGTTTGGTGATTCCCACCTCTAATGGTTTGCTATACAGTTGGTATCCAAGAGCCACCTGCAAGATGAACATGGAAAATCTTACCTCTTGTGAACTTTGCTGGGAATTCCGGGAGGACATACTCATATCCTGAGATGCGCCCTGAGAATTTTCTGGCCAAAACTGAGACCCAAAGAAGAGCTGAGAGTCTGTTAAACTGGAGTATCCGCTGGTAGATGCATTTCTGTTTGTAATTTCACCCCCACAAGGTTTGATGAGTGTGAGCAGAAAACAGAAGCACAGTTAAATTGTGCAGCAAAACTACCTGTAAATAAGCAAAATATTGTTCCATGTGTTTATATGAACATTTAAAAAAAAAAAAAAATGTTTTTAGCTTTAAAACTAAAAATAGCAATGTTATATATCAATAGCAGCAAGGAGGAACTAGGAAAAAATAATTTGTGAAGTAGCACATTTTAATCACCTGCTTCCAGTTGGGATGTTTAGCATTTCTTTTATATTCCTTATATGATTCATTGTTTTTTGGTTATCTGTTGGTAAAGATAACAAGTTAGTCAGAGTCTTATCTAACTATGTCATATTAGCAGTACGCTGGCTGACAGCGAGATATTAGCTAATTGTTTACAGCTCGAAAATCAGTAAAGGCTAGTCTTGTTAAGTTTAGTGTGTACAGAAGCTATATCAGTAATTCAGCGCTAATATATATATAGATAGATATATTTAAATTAACTCACAGCTCTTACAGAAGTGATTATTAATAGTTAGCTGTAGAAAACTGGCTGGACAGTATTCAAATCTCCCGCCATCTGCACGGTCAAAACGAGGCTGCGCTGCATTCAGAGGCCGTAGGAAATGTCCGCACCCCATGTCCCCGGCACCACATTGTAAGGCCACAGGACACAAAGGACGCTGGACACTGTAAGGCTTTTTTTTTATCATGAAGAGATAATTTATTGATCTAAGTATTTATTGACACTCCTCCAATGGCTCTATTGGCATTTATTTTCTAACATGTGCAGAAGTTAGTTTAAAGTTAAAAGCAATACAACCAACAAAGCATGACTGTGAAGCGGTCCATCATCATGATATTAAATATTGCTACTATAATATTTTTTTGAACTTTGCTTAATGAATTTCAGTTACACTGCAAATACTTTGAAATCTGACTGTTCAAAACTGCAAATTATTAATTCTAGTACTTTACAAATTAATGAAGCTTGAGTGTACTGACACGTTAATATAAATTAAGGAATTTTTAAAAATTATTATTAAGAAGGAGGCGGAAGAGATGAAGAAGAGAAGGAGAAGGGAATAAAAAAAAAATGTTCTGCCTATTATTCCCTTAGTTCTCCATTCTTCGTCACTAGAGCGTCGCAGTTCTCTTGACTCTTATTTTGAAAAGCGGTCCCGGAAGTTTACATGCTAAATGTAAATCCAGTATCTATGAGCCAGGCGTTGTAGGATTATCTGTTAGTGGCTCAACACTAGAGGCGTGTGGATGAGCAATCTGGCAAAAGCTGCAACTAGCTGTGTGGTAATACCTCCGCGGCGGACGAGACCAGCCGGTTACTAAACCGCACCTAGGAGTTTGGTCAGGCCAAAGCCTGGTGTTTGGCTGGTAAGTTAACTTTTTGTGTGTCCACATCCAGTATTATGCGGCTACTGATGTTGTGAGATTGTAAACATATCAGGTCATGTAGGAAAGGATCAGATCTTCAACGCTGGCATCGATATTTTAGCTACAACCATCAGGTTATACCTTCATCCCAGTGACAGGTGCTAGCTAGCTGAACAGCTCTTGTATGGCTCCCCTGACGTCAGCTCGTTGCGTGTAGTTTTCTGATAAATTAGCTTTGTTGCTTTACTCCTGAGATAATTGTATTGCACTGCATTTGAACTTTAGCGTTAGGTGTAAATGTGTTCTTAATAAAAACTAGTGAAAACTACTTTATTAACAACAACAAGAGAGCTGTATATGTGTTTGTATGTTTCTGTGTTCATTCAAACTGTTTGTGGGTAAGTTGTGTAGTTTAGTGCCAAGCATATGCTGCATCTTCCAGTGTTGTTATATTAGCCAGCTTAAAGTAGTTAAAGACAAACATTTATATGTGCACCTACAGTACTGGGCCACCCTTCATTTCTTTATAGTTTGCTCTCTGAAGGTCTTTTAAAGTTTGTCTTTGGACATTGGCTGCTTTTTCATTGTCCTTGTACCTGACCATTTACAGAGGAATGTTTTTTTTTGTTTGTTTGTTTGTTTGTTTGTTAAGCCACTGAACACTGACCTATGAATCATCCAAGCATAAAGGATTTGCCTAACTCAAGGGATGAACCAGTGTTGTGTCTACACATTACAGACAACTTAGCAACAAACCAATCTTTGGGCCCTTTGTTACTAGCAGCATTTCACAAAAACACATCATTTGTTCCTATTTATTTAGCTAAATTTACAAAAAAATGCCAGAGATAACACAGTTTGACAGATAGAACATTTGATTTGCACCAACAAGGAGATTCCCAAAGAGATATTAACTGAAAACTTAGCATGTGTCAGCATGGTGTGCAGCGTGCCCTTAAAAAAGCTGAGGAAACTGGACAAATGTCAGGCCTAAAACAAACTATCTGCAGCAGATGAGCAGCATTTGAATGTCATGCCCTTAAGAAATGGGGAAAAGATCCAGCAGAGACATGACACAGGACCTGAAAGATTATCTGGCCCTTCAGTCGATCCATCTACTATTCGCTGAAGCCTTATCAGAATAGACAATAGGGAGGAAAAATTCCTGTGACAGGAAAAAAAAAACATATGCAGAACTAGACTATAGGAGGGCAGCCATCTGCCTCGACCGGTTGGGGAAGAGGGAAAATTGAAAACAGCAAACAGTATAACAACAAACACCTGGCAGGTTGGACGAGCCACTAACCGCAGATAAGGAACATGTTTCTCCCGAGCTAGATTACTGTAGAGGTTTTCTAAGAGGAAATTTCAGTTAGTACAATAAAAATATGTATATTTTATAGACACGCTATTTATGAAATGTATTTAAAAAATAAAAACCGGATAACCAAGATAAAGCATTTTTTAAAATTGGTCTTTTTAAAAAAAAAAAAAAACAAAAAACCAAGTTAAGTATTCTAGATATTCAGATTTCAAAGTATGAAAATGTCTGCCCTGACTGGTTAGATGTAACATTTAACCAGTCTCAGTATTTCTTGCTATGTCATCAAAGTGATAAATAACTAATTTAACTTTGTTTCGTCTCTAAGGGTTCGACTATGGCTCTGTCATTCCTTCTGGTCTTGGCTACTACTGTGATTCTTATCAGACCCGAGACGCCTGTAACTAAGGTAGACAATAGATGTTACCTAGCCAAAAGACCAGCACATGCTTTGTTCAAGTGATATTGATCTCTTAATCTATGCATGCTTCTCTGCTCACAGGCCCTACATCAGAACTCACTTGAATGTTGTGGTGATAAGCAAAGAGCTAACAATTCATGCTCAAATGACACCCACTGTGAACCAGGTAATGGGAATGTTTTTAATGTCTAATCACTGGCAAACAGCTGTGAGGGAGCATATCAGCATTATTATGTAGGCTACCACTGAGTTTCGACCTGTTTAACGTCATAATTATCAATATGAGATTAGACAAAGTTAAAAGATTGCTAGAGCAGAGCCTCTGATTGTTAAGTATTTAAGAGATTGGACTGAATTAAAGAGACATAGTTGTGTAAATGTAATCATATATTGTGCATATGCTTTGTTTAGTTCAACTGACTGAAATTATTCCCCACAAGGACTCAGAATAATTCCTTTAACAACTTTGGATAAATGCTTAACGTGCATCATAGTGGATGTCATAATGGCTGACTTATAGCTGATTTTGTGACCTTGGTGACACCTAGGATATGATTTGATTGCTAGTGTCACTTTTTAACTGGTGTTAATAATACTTATAATAATACTGCGTAAAGGCTAGTATAAGTGTGGTATTTATTAGTTATTAGCAGTTTTTTAGTGTGTATGAGAATGACTGATATCAAGATTAGTGAAACAGGCAAATGGAGGAGAAGAGGTAACACTTTATTGAAACTCTGTTGAGACTCAATCATAGGCTGACTGATTATGTAAATGATATAGATGATTTATTCTGTACATTTGGATTTCAAAAAGAAGTTAAAAACAATTCTGCCTTTGTGATACATGAATGGAAATACAGAATGGGCTGGCATTCAGCAGCCACTTAAAGATATCTGCATAACACTAATGAATCGAAGGCATCTGTTCAGAAGTAGTTGTTTTTAATCGTATTAATCGGTCCTTTTTTTAAAACAAAAATGAAACAAGGTTTCAGTTTGTGGACATAAAGAAAGTGAGATTATGCACGACACAAGAGAAAAATAAGTGATCCAACTAACGTCATGCCGTGTCCCCTCGTCAAATTATAGAAATTGCAATTTATTTAGTGTATCAAAATGTGAAAAGGCTTGTGTTTTACTACGCCACTATAAATACTCACACTATGTAAAATAGATATCATTCTCTTGAATTTCACAGGATGTTTCCTGCGTGTCCTTGAGAACAGTAACACTGTCTGCATATTGTGCGACTCGGCAGCTGTCGATTTAGAAAACATAACAGTCTGCACCTACAGTAAGGATTCTCAGTCCACTATGTGTTAACTCTATTGCATATGTTTGTGTTGTGTTTGTTAACTTGTGTTTTTCTGTGCTTTCTAGATTACACAGTGGAGCGTAAAAATCATACAACTGTAACCACAGTTATTCCTAAAATTGGTAAGACTTAAAGACTAATTTAATTTGGTGTAGTATTCTTTGCACAGTTAGAAGAGACAGGAATGTTTGATGCAGTAAATGTCTGTGGCAGTCTGTCACATTTCTCTTCAGTTCATTTCCTGTTTTTGTGCAGGTGGCCCTGGTGTGGCAGCCTCTCTTCTTCTGGGAACATTGTTGATCAGCCTCTTCTTGATACTGTCTGTCGCCTCCTTTTTCTACCTCAAACGTTCCAACCGACTTCCAAGTATTTTCTACCGCCGCAACAAGGGTGAGAACTGCACAGTGACTCACTTAGGCGTCAGTATGTGCATGAAGAGGGAAAACACTTTGCTGCTGGCTTTGATTTTGTAAGTTCTTTTTTTTTTTTTCCCCTCCCAAATGTAACATTATGTTTTTGTACTCTTTTAGCCTTCATATTTCAACCAAGTGAGACGGTAAGTGTCTTTTATCATTTCTTAATAGCATATTTGAAGTGCAGAAACTTTAAATCTGTTTGATGTCAACTCTTTTCAAGTACAAAGGCTTTGTGTCTCAACTCTTTAACCTTTGCTGTTTTCTCTTTTAGGCTGTTATGATCCCCTCCTCGTCAGGTGAGATGGCCCCACTGTCTTTTGTAAACTCTAAGCTATCTGTTTTGAAACTCTGACCATGAAGTATTATGTGAAGTTTTTGACTAATGCCTGGAGTATTTGGCATTATTCAGGAGGACTGTTGCAGTTAAAGGCCTATATGCAGGAAAGCCAATTTTGGCATAAAAGCTGTAAAAAAAAAAAAAAAAAAACACTAAATGAGCTCAAACATGCTAATTGGGATTGCAGTGAATATATCCTCCTGTTCCTCTCACAGATGATTTTATAACTCTTCATTTCCTTTCTTTTTCAGTGAGGAAGCCCAGATATGTCCGAAGAGAGCGACCCTCTGCTTCGTCAACATTGAACAGTGCAACCATACCCACAACTTCACCTACTCAAGTTTATAATGTGTAGCAGGAGTTCTGCTGCAGGTAGGAGAGAGAGCTCAGGAACGATTAAGATTCTCAAATGAGTGAAGGAAGACAAGCTGACTTTAATAAAGATGGCCAAATTTAACTGTAGCTGCTTTTACTGCATTCATGTCACTAGGGCTGTTCGTTTTTCGGTATGTAATGTGAGTATAACATAAAAAAAAAAAAAGTCCATTATCAAGTAACTAACTTTCTGGGGCTCTGAATTGTCTTGTACTCTTTTAATTATTAATTTAAAAAAAAAGCAGACACACAGTCTAGCTGTCCCAGGAAAAATGGTTTGTGTTCAGGTGGAAATGTGTCTTTTCTTGTGAATGAGTCACTCATCTCTGTTACGCCTCAGTTTAAGTGGAAACGCTGTCGGCAAGTGATTTTTATCTGCTGTTTGGTCGCATATCTAAATCAAGACTTTCATGAGTATGCGGATGTCTGTCAAGTTCAATGAAAAAGTCTTACACCACTCGTCTTGTCAGCAGTCAGGCTTTTTGTGACTAAGCAACAGCCCGGTAACATACGATGGACATTTTGTTTTGATAACCAGGATGTTTTTACGTGTGTGCTATTTATTTGATTTTGTAACTGTGCACTGAGTTTTACTGCTTAGAATTAGGCCAACAGGTTAAATGACGTGTCTAATAGCATTATAGTTTTTTTTTTTTTTTTCTTTTTTTTTTTTTTTGCATTCCATAT
>VUQS01020882.1:331-19656 GCA_015108495.1 Heterochromis multidens
CCAGCTTTTCTTTCTTTTTTTTTTTTTTTTGTCATATATATGTTGTTACATTGATGAATGCTCTTATTAAACACGGCCAAAGTTTCAAACAATAATCCCTGTGAGCTAAAAGCTTAGACAATAAACAGTCCGTTTCACACAGTTTTTTCTACTCTTAGATCTGTGTGATGTCACAGAGAAGGGATTTCCCTAATGGTCATCTAAGAAAGAGCTCTGTGGGCACTGAAGCCACGCCCATTTTGTTAGGACCTTCTATTTGTGAGGGGCAGCCAATCAGAAGATAGTTTCCATAAAGGGGGTGGAGCTAAAACAGCTTGTTTCAGACACCGCTGCACCGAGGCCCGTTGTAAGATAAATACTCTGAACTTTGAATCATGCAAAGCTGCTCTATTAGAGTCCAAAAATAAAGCTGTAATTCTAGTAGAAACTCCAAGAGTAAAAGTAAAGTAAAAGTAGGAATGGGAGCTACATACGGGGTGACTATCATGTTTAAATTTACTATGAATCATGATTTGGGGCTTATCCCGATAACTTCAGGTTTAACCCTTGATTTACAGTGTTATTAAGGTGGTGGAGCTGGAGCAGTTTGTGTGCAGATAGTAAGAGTAGCTGAAGTTTTTTTTTTTTTAACAGTGTTTAAGCAGACCTGGACATCATACAACCCGTGGGCCAACCCAATGAATGCAGCTTCACTGTAAATGCACTGGAACCAATGTTTGAGAAATGTGAGTCTTCTAGCCCCGAAAGATGAATGTAGAGTTTTTAATAAGACATGAACTTCTAAGGAGATTTTTACTAGAGTCAGAAGTAAAGCCATGTGCTTAGTTTGTGGCGAGCAGATTGTTGTGTTTAAGGATTACAGTTGATTATGAGACTAAACACGCAGAGAAATACAAGAACTTAACTGATGCAGAGCAGGAACAGATCCAGGGATGGAGAAGTCAAGATCAGCTTTGTGATTTCCCACAAAATCGCGATAAATAGTAAGCCATTCTCTAAAGGGGAGTTTATCAAAGAGTGTTTGGTGGATGTTGATGTGCCCTGAGAGAAAAGCATTTGAGAATGTGCCCCTCTCCAGGCAAACTGTAACAAGATGGAACGAGGACATTGCGGGAAATCTGGACCTTCAGTTGAAAAACAAAGCGGACAGTTTTGACTTTTTACTCGTCTTTTTATGTGGGATAGCAAAAGAGTTTGAGATTATGGAGGAGCTGGCAGCACTGCACTCAATGAAAGGGACTACAGCAGGGAGTGATTTGTTCACAGAGGTAACTGCATGGTTTGATTGGCTGGGTCTGATGTGGGACAAACTGGCAGGTGTTCCAACCAGTGGCTGTCCAAATCTGACAGAGATAAATGTCGGGCTTTTGAAGCGGCTGCTAAAGATAAAGAAGAGTGACTGAAATGAACCCAGAACTGAAATAGGTATTTTTGTATTATACACCAGGAGGTGTTGTGTAAGTCAGTGCTAAAAATTAATCATGTTGTTAATGTTGTAACTAAAATAGTTAACTAGCACTGAATCACAGACACTTTGTTGCACTTGAGTCACTACTGGCAGGATCACTGCTGGATTTTTATTCCTCTCAAAGAGGAGAACTTTCCACACATGAGGAGACATCCTCAGAAGATGTTGATTGTCTTTGGATCTACCTTCATATGTGAACAAACATCCTCTCTCAGTGACGATCACCTGTCTGCTGTTCTTCACATTTCCACATCAGACATTAAACGTGACTTTACTGCACTTGTTCGAGCCCAACACATAATAGAATTTTCTCACTGAACAAGAAAAAACAACTAAAAAAACTGCAGATAAAGTAATTAAACTACAAGCTAAATAACAATAGCACTTTCTAAAAAGTTAAAAGTCTTTGAAAATTTGCAATAAAAAGAAAAAGACATGCACATTTTGTTCACAGTTGTTTTTGGGAATGTTGACTAAATAGAGATAAAATGTTGGCGTTTTTAATGTGCCTGTTTAACTGTTTTCCATTTTCATTACCTAATTGCAACATCTACTTGTACCAGTAGCAGTTTATAAAGAGATAAAGTTAACATTGAGCAGAATTGAGTTCAGCTTATTGGTGCGGCCCTCCATAGCAGTCTCAGGTTCTCATGTAGCCCCTTGTGGAAACTAATTGACAACCACTGGTCTAAAGTTTTTGGCTTTTCCTGATGAGCATCAGTGACAAATATAGATTCTTAGGAGAAACTTCATTCCTGCTTTTATCCTGTTAGTTGCAAGCAAGTTTAAAACAATTTTATTGTTCTATAAACTTTAATATATGATCCTAAAACAGGGCACATATGTGTGCTTGTTGACCTTATATCCAATTTGCTAGTAGGTTGTGTATGATTTTGTTCTGTATTCTTTACTGGCTCTCAGAACTTTAAACACTGCTGGCACCAGGGTGCTGCTATAGCTCACCTGGTTGAGCAGGCAACCCATGTGTCATTCCCCCTCTCTCCCTCCCCACTTTCCTATCTACTCCTCACTGTCCTGTCTAATAAAGGATAAAATTCCCCCCAAAATTGAATCTTTAAAATACCACTGGGGCTTTATTATCTATTTAGGAAAATTCAAGATGGGTAAAAGATGAGCTTTTCCCCTCTCCCGTGTTTTAAGATAATAGTTGTGGTCCACATTAACATGCACTCATAACCCTTTTATTACAGTGGGGGTTTTGTTTTGTTCTTTATTTACCCATTGGCATGGTGAATCACAGTATTGGAGTGCCATTAATGATGGATTTCTTTCACTACTTATGCATGCAGCTGACCTCAGAGTGTAGATTGAACCAATTCTGATCAGATTTTCTGGATCTGAAAAATCTGAATTTAGTGTTAGACTCAGACTTTGTTAAACCTGCTTTCTGGGCTGGAGTGAAAAACTGGTTATCCCATATTGGACTACTTTGTGATAAATACTTTGGTTCTTTTAAATATTTTATCATGCAATAACTAATCTTATTCATACATTTAACAGCTGGATTATGCATCTTCTTTTGCATTTTTTTCTCTGCATTAGAGTATAAATAGATTTTCACTAGTGATCCATCACCAACAGATGGATCACTAATCACTGAATACTAAAGAAGACATTCGTCCTCTGTCCTGCTCTGATGATTGTGTTTTTCCTTCCCTGTAGTTGGACTGTAGTGCATCAGGAGCTGCAGCAGGGATGAGGATCCGGCTGCAGTGTCCCGGCCACGCTGCCAGCCTTCTCTCTGAGCTTAACCGCTGCCGCCAATCACGTCAGTACTGCGATGTGTTCCTGCAAGTTGGCAACCGGACATTCGCAGCCCACCGCGCGGTGCTGGCTTGCGCTGGGACGTACTTTCGTAACCTGTTCACCAGAACTCCGACCACATCCACCGCCGCCTTCTCGTTGGAGTTTATCTCCCCAGCTAACTTTGAGAAAGTGCTCACGTTCATCTACACGGGGGAGATAGTGACTGATCTCATAGATGTCGGGGTCCTGTACGAGCTGGCTGAGCGGCTCGGGGTCAGTGAACTGGTGAAGGCTTGTCACACTACCTTCCCTGACCTGCAGACTTCTGTGTCTGCAAACTGCAAAGTGAGCAGTCCTGGAGACATCACCCTGGACTCCAGCATGGTGGCTGCTCCACCCACAGTGGCTGCAGTTATTGCATCTTCTGTGTCGTCTGTGTGTTCCTCCGCTGCCTCCTGCTCCTCTCTGTCTTCATCAGCTGGTCCGTCTGCTGCCCCGACTCCTGCTGCTGCTCCCTCACCTCTTTTCCAATCCAGGACAGGCAGGTCAGGCCGCGAAGCTCACACTGGGCCTCTGACTCTGAACCTAAAGGCAGAAGATGTCCAGTCTCATATAGGCTACGGGCAGATGGCAGCAGATCATCAGCTACCAGGAGGACCGCCTTTAACCAGTGGCAGCAGCCTTTCCATTCAGGCTGATGGCATGCAGCCTGTGGGCCCTGTGCTCCAGCTGAAGACCGAGCAGGGGCTGAACGATGGGGAGGCGGGAGGCTGCTGTGAGGATGGTGACACAGGTGGTCAAATGGTTTCTGAGAGCTCGGGCGGCTCTCTGTCTCGGAGCACCAACCCTGTGACATCCGACTCATGCTCCCTCCCTGATTCTTCAGCTCAGCTCGGCGCTGAGGCCTGTGCCCCGACATCATCCTCAGGAGAGTCTCCAGACAGTCTGCAGGTGGCGGCGGTGGAGATGGTGGACATGCAGCAGGACAACAGGCTGATGTTTGGGGAGGTGGAGGAAGGAGAGACTGAGGAGGAGAGGGAGGCTCTGCAAGGTAATGGAGCAGTGGAAGGAACAGAGGAGGAGCAGTGGAGACAGTTGGCAGGAGAGATCATCGAGCTGAGCGACGATGAGAACTTCATAGAGGACGGAGAGGAGGAGGAGGATGAAGATGACCTTGTGTGTGTGGAGAATGGAGACGAAGGGAATGCGAGCAACCAGGTAATGTTTCTATTCATTAACACTCCAGTCGTTCAGATAAACAGTCATTCTATATATCAGCCTTTATTTATTCCAGACTCATAGTCCATAGAAACAAAACAAATCACGTGACACAAAAACAAGATAAAAACAAATGAAAAATACACCCAAATCACCTTCTCACAAAGACACAACTATACCAGTGTCTTCACAATGAATATAAAATCGATATATATATAAAATCGTCTCCCCTTCAGAATTAGCTGATTTTTAAAGTTCTCTAAATTTTGTATATTTAACCAAGCCGAGCAAAATTTGACATCATACGCTGAACATTTTCTGAGCTATAGGCCTTTGAAGGACACAGGGATGGGTCGTATTTTTTTCCCCAGTATTTCTGAGCCCTCATAACTTCCTAAATAATTGTGAGTCCAAATAGGAAATAATGTTCTTCGCTCCTCCAGATGACAGGATACCTGCTGACATGTAAAGCTTGCGCAGTGCAGCTCCCAACTGACCCTGGTGCCATCAGAAGACACGGTGAGACCCACCTGACGGAGCTGGGGCTCTGCAGGGTGTGTGGGGCCTCGTTTTCAGACCGTGCTGCGGGCATCACCCACTCCTTCACGCATGTGGGAGTCCAGCTCTTCACCTGTGACATGTGCCACCTGCAGTTTTGCAGCCAAAGGAAACTGTTGCGGCACCACCGTCAGATGGCATGCAGTTATACCATCCCGCAGGGGGCGCTGACTAACAGCAGCCACAGCCTGGAGCTGCAGTGTTCTGTGTGCACCAAATCCCTCAGCAAGGACTTCCAGGTTAGTGGATATCGTAAGGAGTGTTTTTAAAGTCAGATGCTTTAAAAGACAGTTTCAGGTCTGTTAGATTCATAAATGGCTTTACATGAGAGTATACTAGACACTGACACTATTTAGTTACAATAATATGATGAATATGGACATTTTTACATTAACCGTTAACAAATTACAGCCATTTCTATCTTCAGGGACTCAAATGCAATTGTACAGTTCACTAAAAAGCTGTTTCATGGACATCTTTTTTTTTTTTTGCACAAATTAAGCAGATAAACGGTCCAAATGTGGCATTGGTTTTTGTAAGCTGTTTCTGTGAGCCACAACATGCAGTTAAATGAGCTCTCGGTTAAAGTTGAGCAGGCCATCCCTAGAGTGCAAAAGCACCACAAATCTGCCAGAGAGAGAGCAGGAGTGGCTAAACTCAATGGTTAGGGTACACTCTGGGGAAAAAAGAGCTCACTGGTGTGCTTTATTGAATTTATTGGTGGTTTTGCAGTTTTAAGTTCATTAAAACTGAATACAAGAATACAAAGGTCATGTTGCTGCCCCCATTTCTACTTAATTCATTTGTCATTCATAAGAACCAGGTGAAACTGCAGTGTGTGTGTATTTCTCTTCTCAAATGAATAGTAAGAAGGACAAAAGTGAAACTTGAGCTCACAATGAAACCTACAGTAAGTCTGATGTTTGCATAAACAGTGGCTGAGAACCGGTTTCACAGCAAACATGAACAGGAAGTAAGAATAAGGAGTCCCCTTCTACACACCTGCTGCCTTAAGGAGACTCCTCACATTAGTTTTGTGTTTCTCTCCTCCTCAGACTGTCAAAGACCATCTGCTGAGCCACGTGTGTCCCCAGAGCCTGAGCTGTGGTGTGTGTCACCTCCCCCAGCTGTCCCTGTGCTCCCTGCTGTGGCACGCCCTCACCCACCTCTCCCTGCCCATCTTCACCTGTCCACACTGTGCCCGCTGTTTTGTAGAGCGCGCCCTGCTGGACAGACACATGGCTGTACACGCTGAGGAGGCAGCAGCTAAGGAGAGGGAGCAGTCAGCGCTGAGGGCTTACGCAGTCAGGGCAGATGGAGTCGGAGGAGGATCGGAGGAGCTGCATTGCATCCTGTGCCCGCAGACTTTCCGCTCATCCTCTGCGTTTCAGTACCACCTCAGCCTGCACACCAGCGAGTCTCCGGGGAATGGGGGAGGCATTGGCAGCCAGGGGTGGTTAGGGAAACGTAAAGCAGATCAGTCTCTGGAGTGCCCGCCATCTTCCTGCTCCTCCTCCTCTCCACGGGACGTCAGCGGCGTTGTGAAAATAAGTAACCTTGGTTTGGGTTTGGGAATGGGCTTAAGCATGCCAGACAAGTTTTTTCAAGGGCCGATACACGGCGTGTCCTCTGGGGTCCTGACCAACGGGACCTCCGGGCAGGACAGTGGAGTCGGACCTGCAGGGGTGCGTGGGAAGTGGTACCGGTGTCGCTACTGCGGTAAACGCTTCGCCCATTCTGGGGAGTTCACCTACCACCTCCGTATCCACACTGGGGAGAAACCCTACCAGTGTAAAGTGTGTCTGCGCTTCTTCAGGGGCCGCTCCACCATGATCTGCCACCTGAAGACGCACGCCGGCGCCCTCATGTACCGCTGCACCGTATGCGGCCTTTACTTCTCCACGCTGAAGCTGGTGTCGTCACACATGGAGCTCCACAAGGACCACTTACCGCCAGACTTCAATATCGAGCAGACCTTCATGTACAACGATCACTCTAAAGAACCGCTGCCCACTGTGGACACCTGATGGGCTTCCTGTTTCCTCTCTGACGTCTCCTCTGTGTCTGGTTGTCATGGACCACCTAACTGATGCACCAACATATTGACCTATCAACAGATAGGACATTTACCGATGGCAGTGGCTGATCCTTATCTGTCATGTTACATCGATTTAGTGCCGGCAAACTGTTTAAAAATAGTCTGAAGAGTTAAAAATCTTGAAAAAGTGAAGAATTTTTTTTATTTCCCTGATCCAGAAAGGGGGGATAAATAACAAGAGCATCAACAAAAAACATCAGTCTGGTATCCAGCTGCTGGCTGAATTGTTATTATAAGCATTGGTATTGGCCCAGAAATTCACATGCAGTAATTTTCTAATGTTTTTAATTAATCATCTAATCTCTAAATTATTATAAACATCTTAGTATTGCTTATTTTTTTTGGCTAACTTTCCAAAACACACAAATGTTCACATAAATTCACATAAATCTCACACGTTAGAAGCTGGAACCAGAAATTATTTGGCATTTTTCCTTTAAAAATTTACATACACAATTACAGTAGCCAGTAAGTAAAGTAGTCAAATTATTTCATATTAAAGACTGATGATTCTCCTACTTAAGACCATTTGCATTGGTCAGATTTTTGATTGAGTATATGTTAAGTCTGTTAAAAAAAAAGTGGCATCTTGAAAATGATTGTGTTGTCTTAATGTCAGTGATTGTAATTACAGTATAATTACACTGCAATTACATATTAAGTAGCACCTCATTGTAGCAAACTAGATAATACAAAATATTTTCATATATATGTATTATTTTCTTTCCACAGTGTTTTAAAGTATTGATTCCCAACCAGAGAGAGGTACTTGTACCCTGAGGGGTACTTATGCAGGTTTTTGAGGGGCTCTGAGGTTTCACTTATTTTCTTGCAGCCCATGAAGAGTAACGTTTCGAGCGGCATCTTCTTTGTGCAAGTCAAAAGATTAGTTTAATCAATTTAGAAAAATCAGAAATTACAAATAAGAATTATAGAAAAAAAAAATGTTGACACTGAGACAATAACTAGGTAGACAAAACAGATCAGCTAACCAGTTGGTAAAAAATAGTTCACTTAAGATTTATTTATGTAGTGCCAGTTCACAACAGCAGTTATAAGGTAAAGAGTCTTAAAATCTTAGCTAAAAATAGCTGAAAGTAGTGCGTTCATTGGTTAAAATATGTTTGTATTTAATGAATAAATGGTCAACATAGACAGCTAAAATAATTTGAGTGCTTAAAATAATGGAAATGGTTTTAATAACAATGCTACAAGTTTTTAAAAAAAGGCTTTTGAAAATTTGCTAAAATGACATAAATTAGGGATTAATAAATAAAAAAGGTTGAATTTAGTGGATTCATGACAGAAACGTCCTGGTTTACTAAACAGACCTGCACACTGATTGACTGATAGTTATAAAACAGGAATTTTAACACTATTTAAACTTAATTAAAACCAAATTAACACTTTTTGTAATATTATGGATGATGTATGTAAGTTGGCACCCTAGTACAGGAGTCCAGTCAGCTCATTAATAAGATGAGCCTGCCCGACAAGTCAACAGAGCAAGATACTAATTATTTAAGTCTGAGGAGAAGATGATTCTTCCAGCTGTTTAATGTTTTATTATCAAAGTCTTCCCTGCTGCCTCACATCCACTGGCCAACTCCATCCTTCTGTCTTTCCTTGTACATCCTTGCACATCCTTGCATCCTCTCCTTCTGTCTTAGTCCCTCCCACCAGAGGAGAGAGGAGTCGCGGCAACAGGAACAAAATGAGACGTCCTTGCCTCCTTTTGCAGCAATTTCAAATAACTTTTTTTTTTAAACAGACCAGCTACTGCAGCACTTTATGATCTCAGATGTAATAGTGTTCATGATTTTTTATTTATTTTTTTTAATATTTAGGGCCACTCTTAATCATTCACAAAATCGCACAATGTGACATGATAGAACTTTTTTGAAGAGTGAAAGGCAGAAAATCCATCCCTCTGTTTTCTGCCAGTTATCCGGGTCCAGGTTGAAGGTGTGGCAGTCTAAGCAGAGATGCCCAGACCTCCCTCTCCCCGACCATCTCCTCCAGCTCTTCCAGGGGGACACTGATATAGAGGAGAAGTGACTCTACTCTGAGACCCTCCCGAATGACCGATCTCACCCGATCCCTAAGGGAGAGCCCAACACCCGTTAGAAGAAGCCCATTTCAGTCACTATTTGGAGCTTGCGGCCATTGGGGGCATCGGCTCTGTCTTCACAACCAGAACAGCGTCTGCATCAGTGCAAACGCCACAACACTCTCACTGTACCCGTTTCCAGCTGATAACCATGGACTCAGACTTGGAGGTTAATTCTCATCCCAGCTTCAGAGATCCTGAGACCACCGCATCCACTGATGCTTCTCTGCTATTAAACTTTTTTCTGGAGGAGGAAGTTTGTTCTCTGTTGCAACCCTACTGCTTGCAGCTGGTTTTTGGGGAGATGTTCCCCACTCAAAAAGGCCTGTGAAGACTCTAGCATCAACATCTTTTTCTCTGATCTTTTTCAACATAGGCCAGTAAAAAAAAGCTGGGAATCACTGTTTTAAAACACAAAAATTAGTATTTTTATAGGGTAGAAGCTGAAAATAGATTATTTTTCATTTTGCTTTGACAGTTATGATCAATGATGCATCTGATTATTTCTGTTTCTGTTTATCGATTAATCGTTCACCTTTAGACTTTTATAATGTAGGGGCCATATTTTCTGTTAGATGTCATTCACTGAGTCAAACTGCAGGTTTGGTCTCTTTGAACTACGATAAGAAGCAGCCACTTGGTGGCAGTGTATCCTGATGTTAGTAGGTGAAAGAAGGGAAGCTGTTGCAGCTCTCTGCAGGTATTACCTACTATAATATCAGGGTAGGTTTGTAGTATCAGTGATTGTAATTACAGGGTAATTACACTGTGATTGAAAATTAAATTAGCACCTCATTGTAGCATACTAAATCTTCCTATTTGCAGTCACTATTTTAAAACACTACACATTTTTTAATCTGTTCTTATGTTCTGTGTTTCACTCAGATAAAAAATCCACAGTATTTTGTCTTTGAAACATAAAAATGTGTTTTTGAGCTTAAAGAGACGAAGTCCATTTTAAACACATGCTACATTGACTTGTTTAGAGCGTGTGAAGCATGTTGTGCTGTAGAAACGTGACATTGAAGTGCCCATTTACACATTTCTGTGTGATATTTGTGTCTTACCTCATATTTATGACAGCTGTGCAACTATTTATTATTTTTATGCCTTTCGTTATCTATTTCTAAAGCTAAATTTGAATGTTTTTTTAATATTATTTTTTAAACAAACAAAATAAATGCCTCTAGGAAGACTGTTATCACTCCTGAATTATTATTATTTTTAATCTGTTGAATGGCCTGCGCCATCATCAGAAATTCAGTGATGATTTTGCAGAAATCTGCGTCGCCTGCTTCCAGCAGCTCAGACCTTTGCCCTTTCAAAGCTGAGTCTCTTCCTGCTATTGTGCCATTTGTGGACAGACACCCCTGTGTTCCTTTTTTTTTCCCTGCCTTCTTATCATTTAAACTGTTGAACATGACACATTCCAGAAATGGAAGTAAATGTAATAAAGATCTGCAGAAAGGAGAAGGGAGATAGCCAAGTGCAAGAATGGCAAATTTCCTTGTTAAAATAAACAAAAGTTGCCAAATGAGTGGCTCTGCTTTGTCATTATCATAGCAATGTACAAAATCCAACTCAGCTTTTCCAGCTCAGATCGAAACAAACAGTATTTGAGGAAGTTTTATTGCATTTTTACAGAATATGACTACATCAGCATCCAGATAAATAAGCATTTAGTAACATTGAGCTTTGATTTCTTTGCAATAAAACAGTTACATTTTCACATTTGTTTATATGGATATGAGGATTTCTCCTGTGGGGCACTGCAGCACATTTGTTGACACAAATTCCTGGCACATTTCCCGTGCTGCTAGTTCCTGTGTGAGTTGAGCAGCTTTGCGAAAAGACATCAAACATTTCCTGCCCTCCTGTGTGTAAAAAACTGATCAGGTACATGCTTAAAAACAAAACAGGAAGTGGACTATGAGAGGAAGGTGTGAACCCAATCGACACCTGTGGTACTTGGAAGCAGCAGGGCTGGATTCAGTTCTGTCAAACATTCACTTTAAAAATGTCCCGGTTCTGAAACTTTCTCCATCCTTAACTCAGCTTCCTCCTTATGATCCAACATCAGATTGGCTGGTGCTGGCGTTACTTAGCTTCCTTGGGTCTCCCCCGCCCTCATTTGTAGTGTTAGCGTTGGCTCTGGCTCCCACCTGGTCTGCAGTCACCTCTCTGGGGATGTAGTTCAGCACGGTGTTGATCAGGTTGTTCCGAAAGCTCTTGCTGAGGAAGTTGTAGAGAAAGGGGTTGGCAACGCAGTGTAAAAGCGAAATGCTTTGCACCACGCTAAAAGAGAAGTAGAGCACTTCCACTGTGTTGCAGCTGAAGAGGTAGGGGTCAAGGTCGTCTATTATCATCAAGAACATGACCAAGTGGTAGGGAAGCCAGCACATGACAAACACCAGGGAGTACACGTGCACCAACCAAACATCCCGTCGGTTCTGCACATCTGCCGTCGTTTGGGCTGCACGAGCAATCAGCACATTGCAGGTGATGATGACAGCAGCCGGGCCCAGGAATTGGAAGATCAGGCACAGGAAAGTCACAGAGACAAACCATTCAGTGTAGCTATATTCAGGCATCATGTAACAACCTGGCTCTTCCCACTCCAGAAGATCCACGTGGACGTTCTCCAACAGAGCCAGTAACAAGGAGAGCACCCAGACGCCCCCGCAGACCAGCCAGCGCTGCCGGCCTCCCACAGGGAAGAAGCTTGAAGATGACGGTCTTGCCAGGGAGAAATAACGCTCAAGGGTCATGAAGGCCAGGAAGAAGGAGCTGCTGTAGAAGTTGATCACATAGATGAGGTTGGTGACCTTGCAGAGGAAGCGACCCCACAGCCAAACCTGGTCCATGGTCACCTCCATCATGAAGAAAGGAAGGATCACAATCACCATCAGGTCCGACAGGCTCACATTAATGATGCAGAAGAGGACCCCGTTGGCCGAATGCCTTCGGCGCCAGTTCACCCAGACGACCAGCGTGTTCTCCAGCAGGCCCACCATAAAGATGAAAAGGTACATCATGAAGAGGGCAATGCGCCGGTAGTTTGTGTTGAGCTGGAGGGTGCACTCGAAGACGAACCATGGTGTGCCGTTCAAGAAGTCTAGCGAGTGGTTGTGAAGGGTCATGTTCTGGAGTGAAAAGCAAAGGGAAACTGTTTCATATCTGGACAGAGTTTAGATTTATTTTGAGGTTAATCTGATTATGTTTTCAGACGTTGCATAAGAGCGGCGCAGGAGGAGGAGGGTCACAAAAAGCCCAACAATTAATGGTTTTCATTCCATGCATTCTTCTTTCTCACTTAAATCTGAAGAGGTTGAAACTCCACAAACACTTATGCTACGTAGAAAAAAAGATCAAACTAGATTAAATATACATGTCAAACAATAAAGTAGCTCTTTATACGAGAAGTGTCACACAAGTTTTGATGTCTTCAGACTTTATCTTCCCTTTATCTACCTCCATGCACCTTGGAAGAAACTGAATTTGTCCAAGGCAACTCTACTCTGCTTCTCATCACAATCAGCCACCTACATTACCCAAAATGCAACCTAAAACTACCAACAAGCTTGCCTCTACATTTTGAGCAAATGCCAAAATTGTAGCATATTTTTCATTAAGAGTATTCAACAGATTTAATTTTGCACATCTGTAACACTGAACCAGAAAAATGTTGCTTTTTATTCCATCCATTCTTCTATTTTGCCAAAATCTGAAGAGGTCAAAACTCCAGAAACTCATGTAGTATGCAGAGATAAATTGAATAAAGGCCACAAACTGAAACATATTGGTCAAGCAATAAAGTTGCTCATATACAACAAAGTGTTGCTGGATCTTTGACCTCTTCAGACTTTATTTATTTTCTATTCTGCTTCTCTTCAAAATCTGATACTTACACATTACCCAAAATGCAACTTAACCACTGAAAAGCTTGCGTTAAAATAAAAAATAAAAATAAAAACTCAATTAAAAAAAATTATAATATAAAGTCTCTCTTTTTCAGTGTAAAAATGTATAAGAAATAATAAGAATATATTTTTCCACACCTGAAAACACCTGCCAACAGATGACTTAAAGTTTCCCTTGAAAATCGAGATTAAAGGTAGTGCAGATTTTAACAACTTGAAAAATACTGAATTACTGGGTTTTATTGTACCTCTGCAGTAGTGGAGTACAGAGGAGCTGAAGAAGGAAGGTCACTCCTGAGGGCTTGATGTCTTCTGGAGAGTCTTGTGTGTGAAGTCTGCAGATAGGAGATTGTCCTTCCAGCTCTGCTGCTCAGGACTATGTGGGCAATCTAACAGACAGGAGCTTCTACCCTCCCATTTCCCATGAACACACACACACACAAATATGACATCCTCAGTGAGTATTGGGTAGGATAACTGAAGTCCAGGGACACCCACAAAGCTATAATGAATGAAAATTGTAGTTGATATCCTAACTACAAACTACAATATAAAATACTAACTCTGCTACTATTTATCTTGATTTAATGTCTTATTTTATATTTAACAGAAATGCCTCTAATTTTGAGACTTATTAAGACCATTCTAGCTAAAAATACTAATTTAAATAATAATAATCATGTGTTGTGCATTAGTAGGGAGGTTATATTAAAAGAAGGATTTCTAAAAATATAAAGCTACAAATTTCCAAGAATAAAACTTGTGTTTCTCAATGAACCAAGTTATTTCCCTTTGTAAGGTTTGTGTCCTCGCCACATCATGTTTGCCACTACCTGCAATTAATTATGCCTCAATTTTACCTGATTAAATAAATAAATAAAAATAAGAATTAAATTTACAATTTTAATCTCAGAAATTCAGACTTTTACCATCTTTTCTGTAAACCTGGAATGGCTCTGATACTCTGTTTAGCTGTATAGCACACTACAAGTTTCACATATGCCTGGAAAATACTTGTAGATGTGTTGATTGTTAATAAATTAGGTAAAAAGAAATAAATAAATTAAGCTGGATTAAGCTGTGAATCATGCAAAGATTTTACTAGTAGATTAAAAATGGCTGTAATTCCTGTAACAGTTAATGCAGTACTTTTGTTAAAGCCCTTGAATTATAGCTGAAAGTCTGCACTTCAATCACACAGTGACTGTTTGATTTAAAGTCCACTGTGGTGGTGTACAAAGGCCAAACTACAAAAAAAAGTGTAACTGTCCAAATATTATGGACCTCACTGTATATACAGTACATCACTGACAGTTTAAAGGTTGCTCTGTAAGAGGGAATACTAATAGTAACAAAATGAATAATGTAATTTTGTTTGTATTATTTGTGTTTCTTAACTATGTTTTGCACAAAAATAATTAAAGTCCAAATAAAGACATTAGAACACCTCTAAATAGCTGTTATACTTAAAGGAAACATCAGATATGTCTGGCTTGCTTCAGGGGTAATGTGGTTGATAATGTGGTTGATTTAAATTTGTTGATTCAGTAGATTTGTGCTTTAAATTTGGAGATTTTTGAAGTTACATTGATGTCATACAAAACTGACTTGCTACTGATGTTTTCACAGGTCTCTGTGAAGTCCTGTGATAAACTAAACGCACCCCATGATTCAGTAGCTTGTAGAAGTCGCTCACATTGTTGTGGAGGAATTATGGCCCCATCTTGTTTCAGTTCAGATTGTGTTAACAGACACCTGAATGCCAGCAAACTGCCAAAACGTCCACTTTTATAGAGGTGCTCACACTTACTGATGGTCAGTAAATCAAGTGAATTTGATTAGCAGCACCTGGCTGCTACTTACCTTATTTTCTATGGATGCAGAAAGGATTCACTTGGTTTTTCACAGCACTGCATAATCACTGTAGTTCTGTAGTCTCATGTAACCTCACAAGATGCACAAAAAAGTCCACAATTTTTTCAGTGTGAAATTTGGACACAGTTTTAGGCATTTTCAGGCTTCCCTACAAATAAAATATGGTTGGGTCTGCATAGCAGCTACAATCCTTATGGATTTCTTACATCTGCTTAACATTTTACAAAAATGTAAGACCAGGGCCCCTTTGCAGCAATGTTACAAATTGGTTTTGTTAATGCATTACATTTAATGACATGATATACTAACTTTACTCCGACTTTGATATAATGTGATGAGTAGGTTAATAAAATTCATCATATTTATGTATTATATATAGCATTACTGTAACAGTGCAGAAAAATCTGTGTGGTGTGGTTATTTTGTAACTATAGACCAATGATGTTGCAATGTCACCATTTGGTAACTTTTACAATATTACCAAAGAGAGGCAGAGTTTCTCAGGAGTAAAGACGGGCAGAGGTTCACTAATCTGCAAAAAAACAAAAAAAAAACAAAAACTGCATCTACAAATTGTGGAACTATTTCAGTGTCATGGTCTGAGAGATTTTGTGGGTTTATTGAAAGTTTTCAGTTTGCTTTTCTTTGTTATTCTTAAAGTTTAGTTTTGGACTAGTATTCTAGGTTGAGTTTTTGTAATTGTTTCTACAATTACTCCTGCATTGGGAATTCGGTTAGAATTGTTTTTGTGGTTGCTCTTACTCTGGTATCAGTCTGGTCTCCTTAGTGCTTTCTTGTTGTCAAGTCCCTGTTTCTGTGTTAGATGTTTCCCCGTTTGGTTGCTTCCTGTTTTATTTTGTTAGTCATGTGTCCCTTGTGCTCCGTCTTTAGTTTTGCTTCCTGTTGTTACCTTGATTAAGTTCAGGTGTGTTTTGTTTCCAGGTGTTTCCACTCCCCCTGATTAGTCCAGTTGTGTCTATAGGTAAATATATTCTGTTTCCTTTTGTCCTTTGTCTGATGGTCTGTTTATCTTGCTTGTGTTTGTTCCTGTGTGTGCCTCATGCTCCAGTTCCTAAATTTGGATTTTGTTGTTCCTTGTCCCACTGTGGATTTTGTTACTTTTGGACTTCTCTCAGGTTTTCATTTACCTGTTTGTCTGCCTGCATCTGGGTCCTCTTCCTGCTTCATTTTATGACATTTGGAATAATGTTTCTCAGCATAAAATTGTGAAGACTTAGACTGTCTTATCTACAGTACATAATATAAAAAGATTCTGAGAATCAAAGGCCGAAAATCAACATTGGATGCCTGTGTTCTTCAGGCTCTTAGGCAGCACTGCATTAAAAACAGGCATGATTCTGTTTTTACTCGATGGAAGAGAAGCAAGGCCAGGAGCATTTGAGGTGGATTCAAACTGTTCTACCATGGTGTAGATAGGACGAGAAATGGAGTAGGGGTAATCTTGAAGGAAGAGTATGTGAATAGTGTTGTGGAGGTGAAGAGAGTGTCAGACAGGATCATGAGTTTGAAGCTGGAAATCGAAGGTGTGATGTTGAATGTTGTCTATGTGTACACAAGTTGGATGTCAGAAGAGAGAGAGGAATCCTGGAGTAAGTTGGATGAAGTGATCCAGAAACACAACTGTCCTCTCTGGGCCAAAGCTCATTAAAAATGGACTGAGGAAAAGTGAAAAACTGCTCTGTGGTCAGATGAATTGAAATTTGTAATTATTTTTTTTGAAAACATGGACGGTGCTTCCTCTGGCCTAAAAAAAGGAGAGACACCATCCAGTTGTTTATCAGTGCTCAGTTCAAAAGCCTGCGCACCTGGTGGTATAGGGGTGCATTACTGCTTATGGAACTGGCAGCTTGCACATCTGGAAAGGCACCATCAGTCCTGAAAGGTATATACAGCTTTTAGAGCAACACGTTCCCATCCAGATGACATCTTTTTCAGGGAAGGCCTTGTATATTTCAGCAAGACAATGCTAAACCACATACTGCATCTATTTTAACAGCATAGCTTCGCAGTAGAAGAGTGCTGAACTGGCTTGCCTGCATTAAATGAAAAATATGACAAAGACAACCCTGGACTGTTGAATAACTAGAATCCTATATCAGACAGGAATGGAACAACATTCTTCTCCCAAAAGTCCAGCAGCTGCTCTCCTCAGCTCTCAGACATTTACAGACTGTTGTTAAAAGAAGAGGTGATGCTACACAGTGGTAAACATGAGATGTGTTGCTGTCATCAAATTCAAAATGAGCCAATATTTTTCTTAAAATGGTACATTTTCTCAGTTTAAACATTTGATATGTTTCTACATTCTATTGTGAATGAAATATCAGCTAATGAGATTTGTAAATCATTGCATTCTGTCTTTGTTTACATTTTACACAGCATCCCAACATTTTTGGAACCAGTATTGAGTATTAGTGGCAGCAGCAAATCAGGGTTAACATCATCCAGTATACACAGCATTTGCATTGTGTACACAGCAACGTGACATAATTAGCATGTGTTCTCTCAGTAAACGTAAGTAATTTGTTTGTGCAGCAGTCAATGAGAGTCTAAGCTAAATGTCTCAACAGAACCAGGCCTCGATGTGTGCAAACCCTTGGGGACCCGATCACTGTGGGTTGAACCTCTAATTATACAATTGTTTCACCAATACAGCCTACTTGAGATTAAATCAGGATGCATGTAGCTCATTAACTAAAGTGAGTTAGACACCCCTGGTTTAAGTGGTAAAAACATGCGATCAGTTTAGGTTTGCATCAACTCGATGGTGAGTTGCATTTGTTAGTCATCTCACATGATCCTGTATCTATAATGCCGATAAGAACGGTGCAGAAACAGTAAAAACAGGCCCCACATAGCAGAGAACAATGCCAGGAAGCCCTCCTTTGCGCTGTGATGGGCAGAGTATAGTGGGAGGTGGGAGGCCTGGGCCACCTCAGCCTCACTGAGGAAGGGGGCTCTTTAATCTAGACAAGCACACACATCCTCATCATCACACCATTTCAACACTCTTCAAAAGCAAGTGTGGCTTCATCTCTGTGGTTACAGAGCAGGTGATTTAATAATTTAAGTAGTGAAACACTAAAAGGTTAGGATTGGTCTGGAGGGATGGTGGACTACAGGGAACAAGTGCACAGCTCCTGATGAGTGAGCCCGGATAAACACTGGCCTCACAGTTAGGGCTAAAACCAAGGTCAGCATCATATGGAGAGAATGCAGGAACATTTGTGTTGGCTGCAGTTCACACTGATTAATGGGATCTGATCCCTGGACCCAACGTTCCTACTGTCTCTGGGGGTGGTCAGCAGTTTGTTGCTTACTGACCCTTCAACTGCTCCCTCCTTCTGTCTCACTGCTCATCCTGTTGTCTGGCCCCCCCTTCAGTTTTCTGGTGAAATGAGGAGGAACCAGTCAGCAAATTTGATCTCCGCTGATGAAACAGGAAGGAACCAGTCAGCAGAAACACATCTTCTGGAAAGAGTGAGACAAAAAGCAGCCCCTGACCTTCATCACATTATCTAAGAACAGCTCTAATGTCAACACCTATACTTTACCTGATATTCTGACCTGCAAAATAGCACTTACCCACCAATAAACCACCTCCGAGGTAACCATTTACTTGCACTGTTTGCAACTAACTACACAAGCGAGAAATCTGAGGAAAGCTACAGCACACTGCACTTTAACAGTAATTTGGGAGTTTAAGATGTAGTTTTGACAATCCAACCAGCTAGACATTTTCACTTACAGATCTATCACTTTATATCTGCAGACGTTAGGTTACATATGAATGCCTTTTCCTGGGCTGAAGAGTCAAATTTTGCTTAGGAAGGTTATTGACTGAGTGACGTAAGATTGAAAGGGTTCCAAACACAGACTCCTAGGGATCACTTCAGCTAAAATGGCTTACTGAACTAGCCCTCATGACCATGTTTGTGCCTTTCGGAGCATTTTAACAACATATATTATGTATTGTTGCGAGGTACAAATGCTTGTGCTTCAGCATTGGGGAGTGAAATTCTGGTGTTTTATTAGGATTTTACACACTTCTGGATTCAAACAACCAACATAGCAATGGCCAAAACACCAACTTTGAGCCTGAAAAATGTAGCACCCAGCCACCAACGTGTGACATTTCAGCATCTATGTGACATCACCACTGATTTACATACAGTCTATAGTCACACCTGAAGAGGACAGTGATTTTATAACTGATTGTTATGCATAAAAGCAAACATTTGAGTTTCTATCAGCCGAAAAAAAAAAAAAAAAAAAAAAGGGAGGAAAAAA
>VUQS01020883.1:297-10350 GCA_015108495.1 Heterochromis multidens
AGACCAGGCTAGCACAGAATGTAGAAAAAACAAAGGCTGCTTGACTGGTTCTCCTCATCCCTCCCTCTAAAACTTTCCTCCCACAGTTACTGAAGTGCATAAAGTGCCAACATCAATATTTTACTTGAGTCACCTGAGCGCCCAGGAGGACCTGCTCTGGTGGCAGATAGCACCCCATCCCAATCTCTTGGATGCTCACAGGGTGTGTGTGGAAGGCTGTTGATCATTCCAATGCAGAAACAGGAAGGACCACACTCACCTTCACATTGGCTCTCATGCAGCCAGTTATCACAGAGACTGAGATTTCATTGGTTGACAAACAGCAGCTGGTTGCTATGGCAGCCATGAAGATTAGTGTACCTTGGGATCAGTAACCATGGACAACAGTGTAACTATTGTTTATCAAGGCAACACTTGCTGAAACAGAGGAGCTGGAGGGAGGCAGTGTCTCTGAGTGTATATAAGCACCCATTTGTCTGTGCATCCCCAGTGTTTTACTTCAGTGAGTTTGCTTTATCGGGGACTCCTCTGTCTGCCCATATGGGAATTTGTCGGGGGGAGGGCTAACAGGGGCAGCAAGAGGAAGAGTGGGGTGGGGTGGGGGGTTGGTCACTTGCAGAGCTGCATTACCTCAGTTGGATTGTGTCAGTTTGAGTGGATAGGAGGACCTCTTCCGGGGCTGAAAGCAGAAGAAATGTCAGTCTATCCTCCTGCTCACACCATCATCCATGCAGGTTTACAATTTGAATCAGTCAGCTGTTGTGGGCAGACTTTGTGAAGGGAGGAGGATGAAGATAATGAGCTGAAGCTAATTAAAGGAAAAGTCCACCCTCAAATACACCAGCTAGCTGCCATAGATTTTATATTATCTCTCGTGTTCACGGCATTTCAGGGTTTTTTTTTTTTGTTTTTTTTTGTTAAGTGAATGGTTGAAATTTTCCCATTTTTGCCTCCATCTGCAAGCAGTCCTATACTTTTGGTGTTGGCATACATTTCCCAGAATACCCTCCAAAGAGCAGGTACATGCACCTCGATGCAGGTTCAGAATAAACATGAACTGAATTATATTTACTTTATAATGACTTATTTTCTTCATTTGATCTGTTGTGTAAAATATTCAATATTCGCAGCCTGAGCACATGTATTCATGTATCAGATCTTGTCAGATAAACCACAAGGCCTCGTGTTGAGAAGTTGCACCCAGGGAATGTAGGTGCATTTATCTTTCAGAAATTCCAAATGATGATGAGAGTTCACAGGCGCAGCCCAGACTGAGATGAATGCTTGGCCAAAGTGCGGACCACGGTTTTCTCACATTGTCTCAGCTACAGGTCAGCTTATATGGGCCAGATGTCAAGTGTGTTGTGGCATTTGGTCCACATCTGGCCCTTACTCCATTCATGTCATGCCTGGCTCACGACTTTTGGGTCACAGCTGGGCCACAAAACTACTGCCAGTGCTATGACTGAGCCGTAAGTCCCAAAAGCAGCCCAGATTAGGCCCAAGTGTGTCTGCTGTCGGAGAGCTGCTGCACTACATCAGATCTACTGCATCTGAGGATACAAGTGAGCACAACATAATAGACTTTGGCTTCACACCGGTGAAGTTTGTACCCAGTGCAGTGGTCTGATCCCACTCAGTGCCATATCTGAGTTTCTTTCATTGCGTCCTCAGTTGGCACCCATTGTTGGAGTGCACGTGCAGCCCAGAAGCTTTCCTGCATTCCTGCTTTGCAGCATATTTAAACTAACATGGAGCTTAAAGAGAGCTACATGTACTCCCACTGCAGTGTTTCAGGGTGGAGTTTTCCTTTGTCTTTTCACCATGTTATGATTGAGTTTTTTCATGAATGTGACAGTTCAGATGAGGTGTACATGTTTTTTTTAAAAATGATTGGGCCTTTTACAGTTTCATAGGGAACCTCATCAGGGTTTAACTGAAGGGCCGAGACGGGCACAGTGGCAGTGTTAAATGGCGTGCAGCAGAGCAGAGAAAGCGGTTTACTTCAGGGGTTTTCTTTTCATGCAGTACAGTGTCCTCGTCTGTGATATCCATGCATTTCCTGAGCTGTGATGTGTGACTTGAGTAGGAAAAAGGGTTTGATTAGGGGTGTTCTGTTATTGTTTCTTTCTTTGTAGCCTTTACCAGTCAGGGGTAGATGTTATCGTCTTATAGAGAAAATTTGTCACCTCTCCAGGTGTCTTTTATTTTTGTAAACCAAAATGGTTTTTATTGTTTTCATTGAAATTTCTGTTGTTGCACCTTTTTAGCCCAATGTGTTACTTAATAGATGTTAAATGTGCCAAATAACTGTTGCTGATTGAGTGGAAGCCTCCTTTTCTGAACTTTCCACACTTTCCACCGCCGGCTCTGGAGCAGCCAGAATCAGTCAAACCACACACTCACACACATGAACTTTGAGGTGGGAGTTCTGGTGGAGTCTCTGAAGGGTACAAAACTGTGACCAAACATTTTTCCATAGGGGTGTGCGTGCACACGTATGTGTGCTCTGGCTTTCACACCATGATGCCATCGGGACTCGCACCATCAAGCTCTCCATACTCGTTCCTGAGCATTTTCCTTCACACTGTATGTGCGTCATGTGAGTGTGTGTGAGAGCAGACATGAGCCTCGGTATTGCTTTGTATGTTCAACCAGTGGACTTTTTTATTTGTATGTCTCACACAGATTTTCTGCTCAGACATGCTCAGCATAAGGCAATTTAAAAAGGATGGCGTATAGGAAAAAGGAAAAAAATCAAAGTATATATAAATATATGTGTATATGAAATGACAAAATGCTCTAGGTTTATTTAAAAGATTTAATGTAGAAAACAAAATGAATTTGTTCAGGGGAGGTTGGGGGTTTTGATGTGAGTATAATTGTTCGTGGTGAAGACTTCAGCTCGAATCTTGCACATAAAGACTTGTTAGAGATATTGTACCTGCGAGTTCCAGATGATTATTTTTCTTTCAATGCCAGAGTCTTTGCTCTTTGATATTTATTGCGTGTGTGGTGAGCTCTCTCGCGCCGTCTCTCCTCCACGCTGATGAGCTCTCGGCCGAGTGCTCACTGTAGAAGATCCTCCAGTGTACGCCCATCAGAAACTCTCCTCTTTGTTGGTTTTGTTTTCCAGATACCACAGACAAACACAAATACTACTGGCTTCGGGTTGTTGAAATTAAGGTCATAATACTGATATATAATTGATAATATTATTCAGTGATTATTTTAAAATTTATTTTATTTCAATGATTATTTTTTGTTTTTGAGACAGGTAGGAAGTTGCGTGTTGGACTGCTTGTAAAAACAGTTCATGAATAAAAATTCTTTTTTCGTGGTGCCTCCTGTCACATTTTATTGTGTGTGTTCCATTAATATTTTAATCACATGACCCAGCAACAAATGTTCCAAACATTTAAACCTTTATGAAGTCCCCTGTTGTTCAGGAAAGTTCAGTCTCGACTTTGGAAATTGTTTCACCAACTATCGAATAAGAGAAACAGACTTTAGAAAGGCATTGCATGTAGACTGAAACATTCTTTCCGACATTGTAAGCTAGATTAGTATATTATTTTTGATTTGTACAACTTTAGTGGGAAAAGGTAAGAATCCAACCTTAATGGTATGCTTTAAATATGAATTTGTGTTTTAAAACTTTCCAAATTAACTACAGCTATCAACAGAATGTGGAGAACCATCCCTTTATGTCTGAAATGCCTGTGCACTGTGGATGATCAGCTGAAGTTAAACTGGGGCTGGGCTGTACTTTAATGTAATACCATATTGTACCACAAGATGGTGCAGCAAATCAATGTAGCTTTTATTTAATCAGGCATGTTATGAAGAACATTAATTACAACGGCCATCTGAAAAAGGCAAATGCTCTTGAGTGATATAAAATGCTGCCCCCTGGTGGTGAAAGTTTGGGCTTTTGTGGACATTAGCAAAGTAACAATGTCCACAAAAACTAAAAGAAAACGATGACAAAATTTGCTGAAAGTCAGATCTAGAAAATGATCGCTTCTGTGTTTTGAAGCAAACTCACATAACTGAGAGCAGAGCAATGTGGGGAATATACATTCACTGGTCACTTTATTAGGTACACCTGTTCAGCTGCTTGTTAATGCAAATATCTAGTCAGTCAACCACATGGCAGCGACTTAATGCATTTAGGCATGTAGACATGGTGAAGATGACCTGCTGAAGTTCAAACTGAGCATCAGAATGGAGCAGAAAGGTGATTTATGTGACTTTGAACATGGCGTGGTTGTTGCTGCCTGTTGGGCTGTTCTGAGTGTTTCACAAACTGTCTGTGCACTCCGACTGTTCATGCTAGATGGAAGGGCATAAAACTTTCCATCGTGAATGGTCCCCTAGTGCATGCGCTACTGCCCTATAAAACCTGGAAAGGTAAATGTACAAAATCCATGGATCAAGCCTCAGTTGAAAATATGTCAAAAAGAACATAAACTAGAGGATAAATTACAAATACTTGAATGGTGTGCCTATGACCCTGAGTTTAAGCCTAATGAAATGGAATCCTGAATTGCAAAAGGAATAGCAGCATTTACAGAAAAGGGAAAACTGAAAGACTTTGAAAGTTTAAAGAAGAAATATCACCTTGGAAAATATGACTCTCTGATTCCTCCAGATGCACAATTACTTGGAACATAACATTAGAAATAGAACGGACTTTGATGACCCAATATTGAAAATATTTCTTGGTGCTTATTAAAATGATTCAATTTAGAGTACCATCCCTAGAATTTGTGAAGGCTTTCTGACAAAAACAAAAACCTCACAGCACAGAATACATACAAGGAAAATGGGAAACAGATGGCAATTTTTCAATATCAGATGATAACTAGCTGAATGTATACAAATTCCAATAGAAATGTACAAATTCTCATACATGGCAAGAATTTGGATGGAAATGTTTTATTTGTTTATCACACCAAAACTGAGAGCCTAGTTTGCAGGAGGAAATTCTAAATGTTGGTGGCAAAGTGGGTTTCAGGAAGACAACCACTAGCACGTATTCTGGGAATGCCCAGTGATGAGGCCCTTTTGGGCAAAAATTCACAAAGTGCTAAAAATCCTAATACTGATCTGTCCAAATGTTGATTTCCAGCCAAGATACCTGGATAATAACATGTTTAGTGTCCTGATATTGGGCTGTAGAGAAGCACTTATGAGACACTGGTTGCTTCCTGAGCCCCCCACAATTCAAGAATGGGTAGATATAGTAAATGATATTTATACTATGGAAAACATTACTTTCTCACTCCATCCTAAGAAAAATGGGTTTATTAAACTACAGGACTTTGTAGCAATGACTGGGCGTGGTGGTGTAATGGTGTGGGGTATATTTTCTTGGCACACTTTGGGCCCCTTAGTACCAAGTGAGCATCATTTAAACTCTACAGCCTACTTGAGTGTTGTTGCTGATCATGTCCATCCCTTTATGACCACAGTGTACCATCTTCTGATGGGTTCTTCCAGCAGGATAACACACCATGTTACAAAGTTCATCATCACAAACTGGTTTCTTGAACATGACAATGAGTTTACTGTACTCAAATGGCCTCCACAGTCACCAGATCTCAATCCAGTAGAGCACCTTTGGGATGTGGTTGAATGGGAGATTCCCATCATGGATGTGCAGCAGACAAATCTGCAACAATTGTGTGATGCTATCATGTCAATATGGACCTAAATCTCTGAATGTTTCCAGCTTATTGTTGAATCTGTGCCACAAAGAGTGAAGGCAGTAATGAAGGCAAAAGAGGTCCAACCTGGTACTAGCTTGGTGTACCTAATAAAGGGGCTGGTGAGTGCGTATGGGTAGAGAAATTAACAGGATATATTTAAAAAATAATAATAATTAAACAATAATTTAAAAAAAAAGAATCACCAAAGGGTGAGGGGTTAGGTTAATTGGTGAATCTAAATTGGCCATAGGTGTGAATGTGAGTGTGACTGGTTGTCTGTCTCTCTGTGTTAGCCCTGTGACAGACTCCCGACCTGTCCAGGGTGTACCCTGCCTCTTGTCCTGTGGCAGCTGGGATAGGCTCCAGTCCCCCTGCGACCCTAAATTCGATAAGTGGACAAAAATGGATGGATGGTTGTATGGAGACTCATCAAAGTCTAGGATTTATCATGTGGGCATAATGACTGGAATGAGTAGTATGTAGTGGAATGAGCGACAGCACGAGCTTCTCTCTCATAATGTGCTTTATTAGCAAAGAATCATACAGCATTTCTAAGAACAGGGTTGCTGGTTCCACCCCCTCCTCACAGTCACCAGGAGGCTCCTCCTCCTCACTGCTCTCTCTTCTTCAGCTGCTGCTGTCAGTCCAACTGGACAGCTGATGCATTGCAGATCTGCACATGGGCAATTGTGTCCTGTTGGGGGCCAGCCCGCACTCATTATCACCCCCCTGTGTTCACATGGGTTTCGAAAAAACACGTTTTCTTTGCTCTAGTTTTAACTCTGGAGCCTCTTCAATAGTCTTTAGACAAAATGGACTTATTTTAGTTTCTTTGAGGGCCTGATGTACCTAACATATACTGTTACTATGTTTGTAGCGCTAAAATAATGGCAGCAAATAAATGTACTGCACAGTGTTAGAAACAGGGATTACTGTACTTTTGGTTCTTTGGTGAGGGATAGGTGGATGGGTGAAGGCGAAAAAAGAAAAGAATAAACAAATATAGTTGATGTTACGAGCAATAGATTCACCTGAGTATGGGCTGCTTTGTGTCTCCTTCATGCAGTTCTACAAAAAGGGTCAGTTGGAGACCCTTCCTCCACCCTGTGCCTGCAGATATTTATAGCGGAATCGTCTGTCAGTGCAGCCGTGCTGCTTTTCTGTGTGTGTGTTGCTGCAGAGCCTGTGTGTCGCTCTATTTCTGACTATTGCTATATGCCCCCCTTAGTCAGTCTTGCCCAGTGTGTGTGAGTGTGAGCCTGTGACAGGGGGACTCTCATTAGACCTCACTGGATTTGCCATTAACCACCTGGAGCCTTTAGCTGGTTCTCTGCTGTTTTGGAAGGTATGGCTGCTGTTTGTTCTGTCCTGTTTGCCGTCTACTTATAGTTAAAGTTCATGTCATGGGTTTTATTTATAGATCAGAGCTGGGTTACAGAGAGAGGGGCTTCAAGGGGCCTGCATGGTGCGATATAGCTGGGGTGAGATTTGACAATGGCTTCAGACAGAATATAACACCAGCTCAGACGCCACTGTCTACTTCACCGGAGCATTGGTTTTTTACTGTTTGCTCAATTTTTATTGTCAAGTATGTTTCTGTCTCAGGTGGCTCATTAGGAGAAGATTTCTATTGACTCCTCACAGGTCTTAAACTCGTCCAGGTCAGTGTGGGGTCTACACTTTAAAAGAAGGTTTAGGGTGCCACCTGAGAACCCATTGGATTAAGCTTCATGTCAAAACAGACCCGTAGGACACAGATTTAAAATCATTTGGAAAGTTGGTTGGTAGTTTTTAAGTGATTGGCACAGTGCCTCGTCCTTCTAAAACTAGCTGTTGAGTTGTTTACTCAACCTGCCCTCAGTGTGCTACTTACAGGCAGAGACTAGGATCTCATACTGTATGATCCAGACCAAAAGGTTACTGGACCAGAGATTAGAGTGAGGTGCATGGCACATAATGAGAGACATGTTTCTGATTTTCTGTCTGGTCCCTAAGTCTTGAGCTCTCTTAGAAGGAAAGTTGAACAAACATGAGACTGAGAGAAATAATCAGGAATCAAAATGTGCAAATGGTCTGTTTGCAATCTGTGTGTGTGATCTGCTGCAGCTCTCTGTGCTTTGACACTTGCTTAATTTTGCTGTCAGATGAAGCCATTTTTAGAAGCACAATATCTACAGTTTTATTACAAGAGTGCTGGCAGTCCACTAACATATACTTGGTCAAACACTTTCACACCAACATCCAATAAGCTGTCTGTCTTCTCTGGTTCAGATCTACCACTCTTTTGAATTAGACCACGTTTTTCCTAAGAAGGGATGTTTGGGTTAGCTTGTGTGGCATTAACCAGCTTCCCCAGCTAAAGGCCAAAGAGAGGTAGATTTCAAAAGACTGTCTGTTGAGAGTTTCTTCTTTTTATTTCGTTTTGCTGGATGACGTTGGTAGTCTAGTGGTGGTTAGTTGTGATCTAGCTTCCCTCTTTTCAGCCTCCTCCCTTTCAATCAGGGCCCGTAAAGTCTCAAACTCATATTCTTTCCACCATTTAGCAAGTGCTTCAATGGACTGGGGTTCCCTTTGATAGGGGAAATGAGTGTGTCAAAAGTACTGATCTTGTTATGTAGTTTTTATATTTCACTAATACTGTGCAGCTATCACAAAATCCCACAGCACTCCTGCACTTGCCTCAGTGTTTACCATTTGGGAACCACTGATCTCCTCTAAACAGGTTTACAAAGGAGTGCTTCACAGAGTTAGAGGAAATATGATGACATGAGAAGAAAAAGCAATTTAAGTGAAACATCTGCAAGGAAGTAGCTTTCTTCTGGAGGTTTTAGTTTCTTAATGTCCTACTAAACTAAACTTGAAAATAGTCAGTCTGAACCTCAGGCTAAAATTCAGTCTGAGAGGAGACAAAAGTAGAAGAAGCAGTTCTGAAGGCCGTGTGTAACCAGTGCAGCACTGTTTTGTACATACTGGGAACATTTTATTAATGACTTACAATACACTGCAATCATTTCCTCATCTTTGTCGACAGTTAAGTCCTGTCCCTGAACGCACCTTTAAAAAGCAAAAACCATACCTGATTTAAACATAGATATCCAGAAGTGTGAGACGCGTATCTGCCACTGCTAGCATGTTCAGATGGTCTGACTTTGGGTTCTGACCTCTTTCCTATAGAAAATACAAGAATTGTGCTTTTTGATGCTTTAATGAAAGAAATGTGAAAAAACTAAGAAACAGGGAATAATGTTCCACAGGAGAGAAGTTGTTTTATGATATTTTATTGTTATGAATGTGTTTAATTTGATATATTACAATAAGGAATCATTCTTTTAAGTAGACTTAATGTGAAGTGACTCTCCTGACACAAAATTATTGTTGGCTTATGTCAGACAAAGAAAAAAAAGATGAATATTCTAATTAAAGCAATTATCAGAAAGATATTGAAAATGATATTTGTCAGTTGCTGATGTCACTGTATGTGTTATTGTGTTAAGTAGGAAAAGAATCTGAATTATCTGTGTGAGTGTTAGATGTCATACGTATACGTATGTGTCTGTAGCACAAAAGCATGTAGAGCAGAGGTCACTAACAGGTGGACCACGGTCCGGGTCCAGACCCAGAAGCTGTGCCATACGGACCCGGACCTACAGCCAAAACAGAAGGTTATGATTTAACACCTGGCGGGTCGCTTCGATTTTAACCAGTGTAGCTTTTATCGTCTTTACGGTAGTGGTTTCGTCACTGAGGAAACGCACAGACCAATTACATATGAGTTAAGCCATACCACGTAATACCACTCAGTCAATCAAATCTGTGCATTCCAGGCGGCAAACGCTGCGACTCCACAGTGCTGATAGATGAGAGTTAGAGGCAAAGATGGTAGGAAGAAAAAGAAAGACAGCGATACATGTAGAAAAAACAAACAAACAAAGGGAGCAATACAGACGGGTGAGACAGAGAAAGGGATAGAAAAATAAGGAACAAAAGGCGCTGTCCAAAAAAAGAAAAGCGGATAGCGAAAATAGAGCATTTAATCTGGAATGGACAGACTCATTTTTGTTCATACTTCACTGGGAGCACTAAACCAGTCTCATATGTTCAGAAACTGTGGCACTTATTAAAAAAGCCAATGTGAAACGCCATTATGAGACAAAACATAAAGGTTTTGAACAAACATACCCACTCAAATCTGAAGTGAGATCACAGAAAATATAAGTAGTCTCAGAGCCCAGCATGACCAGATTCTGACCCACACCAATGACTGTATAAGTATATATATATATGTATATATATATATATATGTATATATGTATGTATATATATATATGTATGTATATAT
>VUQS01020886.1:4952-21936 GCA_015108495.1 Heterochromis multidens
CATCAACACATGAAAAGTCTTCTTATAAAATAGTAAAGTGAAGAGATGTTGCAGGTGATGGTTTATTATAGGACTGGATAAATATGTGTGTGTGTGTGTAGTCTGTTAAAACCCTCTGAATGGAAAAGGGTTTCTGTAGGTGTAAACATTCAGCATTTATCCAGTGCCGCACCCACTTGACAGATGTACAGTGTGTGGACAGCCTGGTCATAATTACAGAATACCTTAAATGATATAAAAGCCCTGAGTGCTATACTTTGAGGTCACCAATAGTTGTTCAGAGCAGACACTGCAATTTTCTATCTCAGAGAAAGCTCGTCTCTGACAGTCTGAGGGACATTTATTCGGGCCTGTGAGAAAATAAAGGTTGTCGTTACTGATTATTCTGTCAGTTTGCTTCTTGATTATTAAATCAGTGGTGATTAGTGTGCTACAGTCAGTTCAAATGCCCCTCACCACTGTCTGTAAAGAAGAGTGAAAAATAAATTTTCTGGAACCAAAAAAAGCAAAAAAAAAAAGCATGTTATAGTTTATGGTGATATAATGATATAAAACAGAATTGGCTCATTTAAGAAGTTTAAACCACAGAATGTGTATTACTTTGAGTACTATAGTGCGTGTGCAATAAAAAAGAACTGACTGATTAATAGGTTACTGCAGACTAACTTGTTCAGTGTTGTCTAAATGTGGTTATCACGTAAAGTTTCTCACCTAACTTTTTTTTTAAAAGAAAATCGAGACGGTCCGGTCCCTGCTGCTGAACTCACACAGCAGGGACCGGACCGTCTCGACTTTCTTTCTGCTCCAAACTTTCAAACCATGTGGAACCAAAATGGTTTGTTTGCTGTCGGCGATCCAATCGCATTCCTCTTTTCACTTCCTGTCAGGAGGTCCGTACACACACGCGCCTTGCGTCATTACGCACTTCCCGTTCTCCATGAAGTTCCCCTCTTCTCACCGTCGCGCTGTGACGGGGATGTTTTGGTGAAAGAAAATACGGCGTCGAAAAGGGACGTAAACACATTTAAAACATGACATTTCGGCCCAGTGGAACCTAAAGTGGCGTCGCAGGGGAGTGAGAAGGCGTCTTCGACGAAGGTTTCGGTCCGTCTTTATGTATTCCTCCGCATGTCCGCTTTCTTCGTAGATGGTGTCCGGCGAGCGTTGTCTGGCGGCGGACGACGAGTTCTCGACGAGTAACATGAAGGAAATGATTGGCGGGTGCTGTGTGTGTTCAGACGAGCGAGGCTGGGCGGAAAACCCGCTGGTGTACTGCGACGGACACGGCTGCAACGTCGCCGTGCATCAAGGTAAGCCGTGGAGCTTGTGCTAGGAGTTAGCAGTTAGCTCGCAGGCTAGTTATCGTTGTCTTGTTGCAAGGTTATGGAGCCTGCTCCTCCTCCTGCCCTCACCAAGGCCAAGCTGAGGTCAGGCTCAACGCATGTTGCTGGCTGTGCCACTGATTTGGCTTGGCAGCTAACGCGGCCTGTATGCTCTTCTGCTGATGATGGCTGACAGCAGCTTTATGCACACATTTCTAGCTGCGAGGCGTGCTGTGTTTTTTTTTTTTTTTCTTCTTCCTCCCTCTCCTAAGAAGCTGTCACGTGCTCAGAGAAGGAGGGTTACTCTCCTCTTGACAAACGGTGTAAACCTCAGAGGGCAGCTCGAAACCAGGAGTTTAAAACATGCATATAGTCAACTGAGTAAATAAATACAAACTAAAACAGCGTTGGATAGTGATTGGAAGCTCCACTTTGGTGTGGAAAGTTTTTTTTTTTCGGGGGGGAGGGCTGCAGTTCAAGAAGCAAAACGGTGCTCACTCTGGATGACTCACGTGATGACGTCCAGTGTTTACATACTAAAGAGCAGGCCATGTGTCCATTTGGCAAACACAGTGGGATACTATTTGAAATGTCAGCAGCTCTGAAGTCACTGCACGGCGGTGTATTTGCACTTGTAGCACTGTTTTGTTTGTAACAATTTGTGGCAGTGTTTAGACTTGCTTAGTAGGCCTGTCTGGCAGTAGCATGATTGCAAGTAAACTTAGGAAACAGCTAAAGTGTCACACACTTCACAGCACTCAGATCAGGTCAGATGTTAACACTTTTTTTTTTGTATTTATCTCTCTTTATTTAAATTGGAGGTAAAAACTGTAGGCTGTAGCTGCAGAAATCTGTGAGTAAGGCTTGTTTAATATTTGAATTTCTTTCTTAAGGTGTCAGGTGTCACGCATCTGTAGAAAACACGGTTTGCCAAAGCATCATACTTTTTCTATTTCAAAGAAAACTGACACTTGGAGCTTTAAAAGCTATTTATTCCTCTTCTCCTGAAATATTGGTTGATGAAAACCTGTGCAGTACTTATTAAGGATGGTCAGGGCTTTGATTCAGACAGCACTCTGTCATGATCTGCCCCTGAACCACAGTTAAAACAGCTTCATGTTAAATTGGGCTATTATCAGATACAGGTAACTAGAAACATTCAGTAGTCTATAATAGAGATGCAACACTTCCAATTCTCTTGGCCAATTCTGATTTTCTTTAAGTGTGACCTGCTGATACTGATTTTTGCTTATTCCCATTTTCTTTCTAAGAACTATAAGTGACAGCATGTACAAACAAAAATCAGCTTTTCGTCAATGCAAAATATAATTTTCATAACAAACAGGTTATTAAACTTGACAGTTTCCCCCAAACTGCAGTAAGTCACAGGATCTTCTCTCGCTTAACTGAAAATGAGTTGCTGTACACCCACTTTTACCTGACATAGTTTCCCTTACCAAACAAAAGCAGGTGCTACAGATTTATATAACAAAACAAATTTCAGGTACATACATCATTTCACAATATGTTTAGAAATTCACCAGATGACAAGACATCCAACTTTTTTCTCTCTTTTTTTTTTTCTCATCTCCATAATTTTCCTCATAACTGCTTTGATCCTTTGCTCATACCGAGGCTGCTGATTTGTGGCTGTCTCTGAACTCTCTGTAGCTTCAGCTTTAACCACTTTTCCTTTGTTAGCTTCTTTAAAATGTCCATGTTTAAGTGTCATTAGGTTTGTTGTTAGAATGAAGAATGTAGTAACAGTTTGCATGTACAGAAAATGTTGGATGCAATACACTCAAGGTTTTGGAGAAAATAATTCAACACAACCCCTGAACTTTCAAGAAATACGAACAACAAGGTGTGCTCTGCTGTTAGAGTAGTGTATAAAATGGAAAGTAATTGGATCGGCCATCCATAATAATTCAAAGTGAATCGTGTAGTGTGTGCAGAACATCTTGATATTTCGTCTGTAAGTCTGGTCACCCCTGTCTTCATTTGAACTCGGTAACCTTTGGATGTTTTGTTCTCTAAAATCTGGATTATAGCTGTTTATTCCAGCGGATTATGGGCTCTGGTTAGATCAGAGATAATCTCGAAATGTGTAGAGGTAGGCTATTTAGGGTAGTGCGGCTGCATTTAGGATAGCACTGCCTTGTGCTTGTACCTTTACAACTTCAATTCTGAGTCTCTTAACATGTGATAACAGGTTATAATTTAAAGTCCATTGTAATCATGTTAATCAGGGTTTTTGCCCTTGCAGTGTAGAAGTATAAAGTATTAAAACAACTTAGTTGAATATTAGCCGTGACCCTGTTAATGCAGCAGTTTAAATAAAAAAATAACCTCTAATAGAGTTTATGTAGCCATTTATGCTGTTGACATTTCCTTGACATCTTAGTAGAAATGTGTTGGGGAGGCCAAGTAAATGTGGTGGGTAGTTACAGTGAAACTTATTCATGTATAAGTGTTGCCAGTATAGACTGACAATGACAATGGTTTGCTAGTGATTTTACTATTGTCCCAAATATTTTGTAGGACAGAGAAACGATGTCAGTGGTATAAAAATAGCATCTGTAAAAGCAGCGTGTTCAGCAGTCTGTTAGATCAAAACCCTGTTCTCCTGCATACAAACCAGTTTAGTCATAAGTCTCAGTTCTGGCACATGTGAGAAGTGATGGGGAGTGGAGATGATGTGATATTTGTAAAGATGTTATCAGGTGTTGTCAGGTTCATTATGAAAATGTTTTTATAAGACTGACATTTTTGTGGTTACTGTGACTGACATTGTTTCCTTCTTTACCTCAGCCTGCTATGGCATTGTGCAGGTGCCCACTGGTCCTTGGTTCTGCAGAAAGTGTGAATCTCAGGAGCGAGCAGCCCGCGTGGTGAGTCACACAGTCCTCTACCTTTTCATCATTGCTGAGTTAATGCCTGCAGTAACAGGACTGATCCTGAACAGTGCTATTGTGAATAAGTGAGCCAAGAAAATAATAGCACCAGGTTGGGTGTTGCATCATTTTTGTGTCTGTTTATAGGTCCTGGATAAAAGCAGTTGCAATAACAAGTCCCACAGCATTTTAATTCTACAGTATTGTGATATCAGGAAAGACAAACTTAAGAGAGCTTGTAATTGTGTCTCTATTTGTGTGCAACCTGTACAACAAGACTTACAACACTTTAGCTATGCAAAACAACAAATACATTCATTGGAGAGTGATGAATGATCACGCTAACAGATCATAAGACTGTTTTGTGAGGGTAGAATCATGATTCAAATTGTAATCCTTGTCAGGGATTTGGTTAAACTATGTGATTATGTGATAAATTGTTCATAAGAAGCCTGTCACTCCAGGTAGAGGCTACAGATGACTCACAAAAGTCTGCGTCCTGTGTTTGTTCTTATTCTGTAAATTATTTCTAATTCTGTCTCCACCACTTTGAACCTTCTTTTTAGGATGTGCACCCCAAGTGTGGCTCTGACGAGCATTGGTTGTAATTGTGTTACAACCGGTCACTGTTTTGCTTAGTTTATGTGGACTAAGAAAGCTTGGACAGTGCTGTTTTGATACAGTCTGTAAAGTTCTTCTGAAAAGTAGATTCTATGCCAAATTTAAATCATCCTCACAGATAAATTGTGGTCTGTTTGCCCAGTTAGTGTGGTTAATCTGGGCTGGTAAGAAAACAGAATTGAACTGTGGTGCAGATAAAACAACCATTTACCATTTTAAAAAATGGTTTCAAAATATGGCCTCAGTACAGTTCCAAGTGGACTCCTGGTGCAGTTTGTTTATGGTTAGAAATCAAATAGAGCAAACAGCATTTTGTGATAGTAGATATGTCGTTTAAATGTATTTTAACAGTTAAACTCCTCATAAATCAAACTGCCCCGAAAGTGATCACAGCATCTAACTGCATAAGCAATGTAAATGTAAACAATTTGGTAACCATGGTAACACACGCTCCCGACAGCATGTGGGCGCAGAGAGTTTACTCTGATCAGTCAAATGCAGTCGAAGCTGAGGTCTGTAGTGTTTGTGTCATGTCTGTGCTTTGACAGCACGATCACACAGTTTGGCACAGAAAGACGGCTTTTTTCTTTTTTGTTCCGTCTCTGCCCATTAGTCATTATTCAAAACCTGCGATGGATTTGCTGACTGCAACAATAATGTAGTAATGTGTATTTGTTTCTTTGTGAGGCCATTATACTGTCAAAGAATATAACCATAGATATTAAACTCTTTAGACGGCACACTAACCTGCTGTTAGTCACCAGGATTTGGTGACTGTTAAATGACCTTTGTGACTATAGAAACAAAATAGTATTGCACTTCTGTATCTCAGTATGTGAATGTGTGAAAATGTGTAGATGATTAAATGAAAATGTTTAAATATGTTAAAAAAAATCTTAACAAATGGATGTAATTTGTAAAATACCTAAGGATATTTGTAGCAATGCATGACATTTTGTGAACAAATTATTTCTCATTTCTGCACATTAGCACAAACGTTTGGAGTTACACATCGATCTGTTTGTAAGTGATTAAAGTTCACACACGTTTAGTTGTATTTTTGAAACGTAAGTCACAAATCAAACCTAGAAGTAAAAATACTTTTGCTCTATATTTAACATTCCCTCCTGAATAGCCAATATATAATTTGATTATGAAAGTCAACTGCATTTGATTGAAGTATATGGTGATATACAGATATACAGATATATATATATATATATATATATATGCAACAATACTTAGGGCTTTATTTTCTTTCATATTGGACTAAATTATTAAAATTGTACTTGCAGCACTGGTTGATGCATTTTTGTAATTCCTGTGCGCTCACACAGAGAGACCCTGCTCTTTATGACAATGACATAGAGATAACATTCAGCACTGGTTATGCTTAGCTGTAGTTTATGCGGACTGTGCTGGTTGCTAGGGCTTTGCTGATGAGTGTTATGACTTGATATTGTTTTTTATCTGTTCAGCCTGTTTGTTTAAGACCAAGTCCAGTAATTAAGGTAGGCTAAATCATTCATCTCTGTATGTAAATGAAGTCGGCTGTGATTGGTTCTGTCCTGCAGTCATGTGAAAAAGAAAAATGATTCTATGCAGTCCTGTGAAAAACTAAGCCCACCCCTTGATTCAGTAGCTTGTAGAACCACCTTTAGCAGTGGTAACTTGAAATAATTGTTTTTTGTCTTTCTATCAGTCTCTCACATTGTTGAGGAATTTTGGAATTTTGGCCCACTTTTCTTTCAGTTCATTAAGGCAACACCGATCTATTAAGATCTATCAACCTCCAGTTGAGGTCTGGACTTTGACTGGGCCTTTGCAGCACCTTGATTTTTTTTTTTTCTTTTTCTTTTTCAGCCATTCTGTTGTAGATTTGCTGCTGTGCTTGGGATCATTGTCCTGTTGTGCAACCCAATTTTGGCCAAGCTTTAGCTGTCAGTCAGATGGCCTCACATTGACTCTAGAATATTTTGGTATACGGAGAAGTTCATGGTCGACTCAATGACTGCAAGGTGCCCAGGTTCTGTGGCTGCAAAACAAGCCAGAATCATCACCCCTCCACCACCGTGCTTGACAGTTAGTATGAGGTGTTTGTGCTGATATGCTGTGTTTGGTTTTTGCCTAACTTGGTGCTGTGCATTATGGCCAAACATCTCCTCTTTGGTCTCGTCTGTTCAAAGGAAATTGTCCCAAAAGTCTTGTGGTTTGTTCAGATGCAACTTTGCAAACCTGAGCCATGCTGCCATGATTTTATTTATTTATTTATTTTAGAGAGAAGAGGCTTTCTCCTGCAACCACTCCAAACAAACCATACTTATTCAGTCTTTGTCTAATTGTACTGTTATGAACTTTAATATTTAACATGATAACTGAGGCCTGTAGAGTCTGAGATGTAGCTTTCGGGTTTTTTGCAGTTTCGCTGAGCATTGCACGATCTAACCTTGGTGAATTTGGTGGGATATCTACTCCTGGTAAGATTGTGGCATTGTGTTAACACACACCTGAATGCTCCAGATCAGTAAACCTCCCAAACTTCTGTTTTTATAGAGGTGCTCACACTTGCTGATGATCAATTAATCAAGGCAATTTAATTAACAGCACATGGCTTACTTCCTCCTCCCTATGAAAGCAGTAAAGGTGTCAGTTTTCTTCCTCCTGTGTGTAGAGCTGCACATAAATAGCCACTCAGTTCTGTCTGTGGCACTCACAATTAGAGATGAGTGTTACAGTGGTTGGATAGCACTACATGAACATTAAATTACACCAAATACCCAACCCCATCCCATCCCTGGTTGCAGCAGCCACCAGGTTTAAGACCTTTCCTGGGGGAAACCCTGGGTGATGGTCAAGAGTGATCACTAATAGCTTGCCATTCAAGATAATATTTAGGTAATTCAGCCTATTAATGCCTTCAATCAGTATTATTTTTAAATGAATATCAGATGCCAGCATGTCCACATATAACTGGCGTGTGACACCAGCATTCATGAGTGCACACGCAAACACACCGCTCACGCAGGCATCTCTGAAATGTTTGAATTGCTTGCCTGTGTGAGTAGCAACTATGGCTCTGTATGGCTGGAGTGATGGCAGCTTAATTGTACAAACATGGGTTAGTGATTTAATACGTAAAAAAATTAATTTTTGTCAAGTACATATAAGAAAATGCATACATATTGCATATTAATACGTATAAAATCTCTTCTATAATGCATTTTATGTATAGAGTATGTGGTTATCACACTGCAACAGTTACAATATACAAAACTGACCTAATAGTGGCTTCCTTTGACTTATTAAACAAAAGATTTTAATGAATTGTATTTTATTGAATGACAAATTTTATTACTGAGCAGTACCCATCATTGTACTGCTCCCTAGTGAGACATTTAAGATGAAATGGCCATGTGTACCATTTCATCTTAAATCTCTGTACAGCTTGGTAGAAGCTGCAGTGTCACAGGCATATTAACTAGGAAGAATAAATTACAGGTCTGCACAGACTTGGCTGCTACTCCTACTTTATGTGGCTGCCTGCACCAGCAGGATTTTCTGTGGCATGTTCCTACTGTCCTATGCGTCATGCCTGCCTTTTAGCCAGCAATCTGTATACTGTTCCAGTTACCATCACATTTAACTAATTATTTTTTTAATCCTAAAGCTCTATAAAAGATGACCATAAATGCTGTTACAGTGTGGCTGGTTTGACAGATAATATTTGCTGCGTGTGGTATATTATAGTCCGCAAATAGTTCCTGCTCATGCCTGAACACAGCATTGGAAAAGCTTGCATTTCCAATAACTGCTACAGGATGGTTGGGCTGACCTGCTCTCCACAGACACCTGAAACATCACAGATAAGATGGTTCTCTCATATTAATATGATCTCTTCAAACCTTTAAGGACCTAACTAGATTTTGTCAGGGCAAGATTAACTTCATGTAGCTGTTGACACAGGTGCTGGAATGATCTGTCTACTTTCTCTATTCTTGTGTGAAAAGCAAATATACTTTTGCTGATATTTATCAAGATGGCAAACAGTTTTTCTTTTAGCTCTTGGAACTAATGGAGGAACACATTAAGTCAAAAAAGTAGAAATTTGACAATAACTTGCAAAGTTTCAGCCAGAAAAGTCATAAAGTACTCTGTTTGCTAGGATGAGCCTGAATGGGTTACCTAAGCACATATATATTTCTAAAATTGAGCAAACCTGTGTATTGGTCTATATGTGTACAGAATCTTTACATTGAAGCTGATGGATTAATTACTAAACAGCCATGCTTTATGTGTCTTATAGTAAAGAACTGTGTTGTGCACAAAGTCAGCACAAAGTCAGTGTGTAACTCACACTTGTAAACTCCATTTCTGATTTATACAATAAGTGAAAATAAAAAATACATGTGATATAGTAAATAGTTGTTGTGCAAAGCTTTATTTAAATAGAACAATGATGACCTGTGATCCTTATTTTATGGCAACAAATTGCCAGATTTACCTGGCGCAAGTGGTCTGAATCAAAGTAACCTCTCAAGTCTATTTCTTGTGGTGCTATTTACTACTAAAGGATTTGGGATGCTTTAATGAGAATTATAAGTAAATGAAGTTCTTTGTGTAAATGGCTCAAAATTGCTGCTGCAACTGAGTACACACACTTGGACAAAAACACAGACTTAGGTGGCAGATAGCGAGGGTGTTTTCCCAGAGAGTTTCTGGCCGTGTGCCCAAGTCTGGGCGACGGGCCAGCTCGTCTCACATATACTCATATTTGTCATACCTCAGAGTAAGCAGATGAGGTTGACCTGTTATTCCTGACCCGGTGTTTCGTCTTTACCCGCAGAGATGCGAGCTCTGTCCCCACAAAGATGGAGCCCTCAAGAGGACGGACAACGGAGGTAGGCTTATTCTCAGCTGCACACACACACACACACACACACACACACACACACACTCTCTCTCACAGTCATACATGCTGGCATCTGTGGTTAGCCTCTTGTGGATTTTGTCATTAATTGCATGTCACCAGCAAGTTTAAGGGCTGTAAGCATGCTGAGAGAGTTATGTTGCTGTTTGTTGTATGTGCTGCCTCTCTGTACCGTCCTTGCCAGTCCATGTTTTATGAGGGTGTGTCAGTGTGTGTATGTTTATGGGGGGGCGGGACAGGATGGGCATAGTGCATAGCCTGTGAGGAGTCTCCTCACTGGGTTCACTGGGAGGTCAGCTTGTTGGAGACTGTAAATATTCTGTGTGAGTGTGTGTGTGTGTTTGAGTCAGGCAGAGAGAGGCACAGCTGTGGGATTGTGTCCAGGCCTGCAGGGAGGCATCAGGACAACACTAACACACACCATTTTACTACTTTCTCTTTTATTTTACCCTTCCCATGACCCCTCTCTCTCTCCCTCTTTTTCCTCCCATTTTTCTTTCACAATCTTTTCCCTACACTGTTTCTCTGCTCGTCAGTTCCTCTTCACTTGTTGATCTGTGTGGTAGTTGTTGTTTCAGGTGGGACCGTAATAAAGCAGAGTAAGGTCTGAAATGGGTATTTGATCCATCATCTTAACATATAGCAGACCGAGAGGAAAGGAATGGCATAGAAACACAGAAACTTGTGGCAGCACTGTGAAGACTTTGATTGGGTGTTGAATTACAGCGCCATTGTAAAGTTTATTACTGTACTGTGACAATAGGGACCACATGGCGCCTAATGTTTTAACCTTTGTTTATCAAAGAAGCTAATAAGCCATTATCAACAACTCGCAGCCCTTTGCCTCATTTGTAACAAACCACATTTGAACTCTTTGTCTCAACGCGTTGGACTCGGTTAACTTCTTGACGTAAGGGATGTTTGTAAAACGATGCTTTGTTCGGTTCTTGTGGGATTAAAGTGCGAATGCTTAGTTTGAGGAGGAAGGTTGTGCCAGTTTTATAGTCCTATTTTATAGGCCTCTTCCAGATTCTTGGAGGGACTTCAAAACAACAACATGCCCCCATTTCACACTTGCTCCCTCCCCTCTGTCCCGCCCTCTGCCCTCCTCCCCCTGTCCCGCTCGCCAGGTCAAAGGCAGGTCAGGGGTTCAACTGTAAGTTTAAGCCTGTTTTTGTTTCCGCTATGGGGAAAAACAGACACCTCCAGTATGGCAGGAGACTCCCACCTCCATCTGACCTCCTGTTCACCTCCTCCAACTCCTCAGCTCGTCGTCAATTCTGCTGCCACTCCACCATGCCCCACTGTCATTCTGCTGCCCCTAGTTTGTCTTCACTGACAGGCAGCTGTGCATGCGTTAGGGCTCAATAAATGGCTACTTGGGTAGATAACTACCAATTTACAAATTAAAGCATTTGAGATTCTAGATCACAAGTACGAGAGATGAGATTCAGAATGACTTACTACAAACAACCTAAAAGTTGCACATTTAGGTTTGTGAGACATTGCGCAGATTTAGTTAAAGGAGTTGATGTATATATAATGTAGTTCAACATGATGGTTGGGAAGGGGACCACCAGCGGCTTTGTTGGTTTGGTCATTTGTTTGATCCACATTTTTTATGTTTCCATTAGTTTCAACTATTAAAAAAAAAAAAAGCAGAAGAAAAGTAAATTTTTTTGTTTGACCATCAGATGAAATTGTGTTTGTCCTCTGGACTTACTGTGTCCCACTTCCCACGTAGAGCTTTGCTACATTGGTAAAACTTGAAAGAAACAAACCAAATGAGTGGATGACAAGCATGAACTTTGCACACATTTTATTACTTTTGAGGACTTTTGCAGGTGGTTAACATTTCTACACGTAAACTGTGAAATGTTACCACAAATGACCTCTGAACGTATATCTGGTAAACGTAGAGAGCCTGATAAGTCTTCTTTGTGTATCTTTACAGGCTGGGCCCATGTGGTTTGTGCCCTTTACATACCTGAGGTGGAGTTTGCTAACGTGTCAACTATGGAGCCCATAGTACTCCAGTCTGTGCCACATGAGCGCTACAACAAGGTAACAAATGTATCTGTACTTTCAGACATTACAAAAACAGATGTATAGTGTCGTACTGAGAGTAATTAAGTCCAGCCGTTTTCACACGTGCTCTCTGGTTAGGATAATGTCAGGAGAATCGGGTCCAGACATTGTCTGAAGTTGCCGTTTCTCATTTGTAGCACCCAAGAGGGAATTGTCTGTGTCATACATTTTCGCACTACTGGAAATATTCCCTTTGGTTTAAGTGAGGTGTTGCGCCTTGGTAGATCATGCAGGAGGCAGTTCACATGGCCCAGATCAGTCCCTGTGAAATCTCTGAATAATTACGTAGGCTTTCTGCTATAGCCCTGACCATGTGAAGTCCACTTAATGTCCAATCTGCCGGTCAGTATTTTAAAACAGTTTGCATCTGAAGTGCATATGTGAAAATGGCTTATGTGTCTGAATTGAAATGGGTTCTCTTAACTGTATGTTTGCGTGTACAGACATGTTATATCTGTGAGGACCAGGGCAGAGAGAGTAAAGCAGCCACTGGAGCCTGTATGACCTGCAACAAACATGGCTGCAGACAGGCCTTCCATGTCACATGGTGAGACTCATTCACATTGCATTAACCTCACTTGACAAAGACAGACTTTGTTTCTTCAGCTGTTCACTCACACTCAAGACTTGTAGCTTTTAATGCTGACAATACTGACCAGAAGACATGCTGAAAAGCTATACTGAGTAACTTTAAATGGTAAAACTGCCAACATGACCTTTCATGTTAGTTTTCTGTGATTGCATGTCTTACAGTAGTTTAAGAGCTTAGGTTTTAAACCAAGGATGGCACACACTGGTTTAGAGGTGAAAATATTTCTAAATTAAGTACAAATATTTTTAACTAGTCGAAGACAATTATTTGTTGAGTTGCAGAGCTATCAACTAAAGCTGGCATGCTAACTAGAGCCTGATGTATATGGAATTAAGACTGATACCGATATTTGGAGATTTAAAAATTGGATATATTGCCTGATTTTATTTTATTTTTCTTCTTCCTCCTTTCAGACACATGAAACATAAACAGATTTCCCTAACACTTGTTGTGTGTAGTTATTTGAGTCCTTGCTAAGATAAGTGCAGTAAAATAAAACAAAAGCTTTTTTTTTAATGTCATAACAAGCTATGGATTACTTGTTTACATTCTGCCTGACTCTTCACGGATCAGCTGGTTGTTGTTGCCAATAGAGAAGTGCCCTCATTTAAAAAAACAAAACAAAACAATTTAACATCAGCGCTGATAACGCGGTTGAAGGGTGTTTCTCCTGTGACTTTTTTTTTTTAACTTTTTTAAAATTTTCATTCATCGGCCATTATAAATGCCACTACCGGTATATCTGCAAACAGCTAATATCGGCCAATGCATTGATATGTTGGGCTCTATTGCTGACTGGCTAGCACTCGTGCCCTTTGGTAATACCACTTTGTATGTCAAGAAGCAATAGTGATTTACTGAAGTGCCTAGTTTGCCTGTCAGTCCAACTTGAAAGGATGAAGTAGTGCTGCCCTTACAGAGTGCATATTCTAATGGATATTTCACATTTACGTTAGAGCAACTGGAACTGTGTACTGTTGCCACCAATGCTACTCATAGAAATCATCCAACAGCTAGTCTGCATATTTTCCTGGAGAGGCTACACGCCCTTAGTTTGCTGCAGGGTCCTTAGTGTCACCAGTCCAGGAAATGAGGCCAGGTTAAGGAGTTTAAGAAGTGATAGCACTAACTGGCTAATAAATTGGATTACGTCCAACTCCAGCAGACCATGCAGTAGGAGTTTAGAAGCTCAAGAAACTTCTCTGAGAGAACTCCACATCTCAAAACAAGCTCATTTCATATTGTGCTGACAGTAATTTAGCTCTGTGCTGTCAAGCTTGTGTACACTTGGATAAGCTTCTAGTTACTATTAATTACTAGTGGAGTACTACACTGAATCTGCAGTTTCCTCCAAGTAATGACTGATTCTGCATTGCTACAATCTGAGTTGGTGTTAAAACACAAAACACAAATTTGTGTGTTGTGGCATAGCAAATCATGATGAAAGTTGCTTCGGTATCTCTGGGTTATGTAACAGAAATGACAGGAATCCTGTTCTAGATAAAAGTTTTTGTTTTTCTCTTATTTTAATAAATATTTCTTCATATTGCATCTTTAACCTGGCCAAGCCAAAATTCCTCTTCCTTGTGTACGAATCATAATATTTTATGTTGACTGACTGAATCAGTGCATCTCTATTTTTCTTTTGTTTTTTTTGTTTTTTTTTTGTTTACACTTCTGTTCACCACAGTGCCCAGTTTGCAGGATTGTTATGTGAGGAACAAGGATCAGATGCAGACAATGTCAAATACTGTGGATATTGCAAATACCATCACAGCAAATTGGTAAGTGTCCTCTGACATTTTTGTCATTTTTCAGAGATAACTTGACTATTGCGTGTCTGTTTAACAATGTGGATGAGAATGTGTTTTCTGTTCCACTAATTACGATTAGGGATGAGCATGTAGACATAACACACACATCACACAAATACTGGTTTAATTTCAACACAGTAAGAAATACCGTTTTTTTAATCTTTTATCTCAACTTTTGTGAAGTGTACTGCCATAATCTTTTCTATTTTTTTTCTATCCTCATCTCCTCTCTTATGACTGTGTCCTTCCCCATAATACTTTTTGCCACATCTTTTACCTACTTTTTTCCAACCTTTCAAATTGTTTTTGTCCTTCCCAAAGTCAGCCCTCGCCTTCCTTCAGCCAGCTTCCTGCATCTTTCAAAGGCTCTCCCCTCAGTCTCACTGCAGCTTTCTTCTTTTTCACCTTTTCCTTCCCCTCTATCTGTCTCACTCCATCTACTGTTATCTGTCCTCCCATCGCACCCTCCACTTCCTCATCTGTTTGCCCAAAGGAAGCACTGACTACAGTGGACTGGCTTTGCAGTTGCTGGGTGGGGTCCTTTGAGTCTGTATTTTACTGAAGGGTCGAACAGGAATAATCATTGCTATAATAATTGTGTATTATGACTAAAGGTTCATGGTTAGACTGGCTAGATGTTGTGCTTGCATCCAGCCTAGTTTTCACTGGTTACTTTTCAAGGGTTACTTTTAATAAGGAGATAACCTCACGACCTTTCAGGATAGGTACATTATTTTTAGTGGTGGGAGGACCACAGTACTGGTGGAACACACACATTTTCATAACTTTGAGCTCGCCCAACCTAATGAACTCTGCTGCTGTCTTTTTAAATGTTAACATTTCCTTGGAGTCGGCGCCAGACTAATTAACACTATATCAAAAGTCTTTGTTGTGGTAATGTAAATGTAAACTTTACATAAACTGCACTCTGCAGTTTGCTTATCACAGCCAAACAACCAAAGCAGTATCTTATCTAAGAGAGGTAGACTAACTTGTCTGGATTTGGATGGCATGGCAACGCTTGTGGTTGAGGCTTTAAGTTTAAACCTATCAACATTGACATGTTTCAATGTGTTTGGTCTAATAAACATTTTACTGTGGCACACGGACCCAACAGCAGCTTCACCAGCTCTGGGTTGGGCTACATCCAGACAAAGCTGCATGTGAAGACTCCTTTCTCGTCAAAATGGAAAAGTAATATCCCAGTGTTACCATTATTCCTCAGTAATTGTTGTGTTGGAATCACCATTTGACATAGAAATCATACGAAGGCGGGCCGGTGCATGCTGGCCGGCTTTGTGTCACCATCAAGCAGAATTTAGTGACACAAAAGAGCTATGAAAAGGCATATGAAGAAAAAAAAAATAAACATCTGCATACTCAGTGGATGTGTTTTCAGTACACATGTTCACTAAAGAGATCACCCATTGTGTCGCCAGTTTTGCACGCACACCTCTGCATCAGTTGGGGGGAGAAAAGCAAATGTGAAAAACAGGAATGTGGCTGAACTATTATGATTTGTGGAACAATGGTGGGATGGAAAGAGAGGGCAGGCTTTGTGGTGTCAACACACGCACGGACACACACACACACACACACACACACACGTTTTGCAATGTTAACAAATGCCGATGGAAAGACTCATGCTGTTACATTGATCGCTTATAAATTACTTTGGATGCTGGGGCATAATGTCATTAACCTGGCACTGTATGGATGACAGGAATGTATGAGAGAGAAACATTGATGGAGAAAGCAATGTTGTTAGCTGAATGGATTTCATAAAATACCACTTGATGGATCTTTACACCATGTTAGCTACATATTTTGAGTTGAATCTCTTAGTATCTAAATCTAATTTGAGACTTAGATTATCCTGCTTTAGTCTTGATTAAAGAGACATTTATTTTAGGTTGTTTTTTTGGGGGGGTCATTGAGATCAGCTGTGAATTTCTTTTTCCTGGTTTTGAGTAATGAAAATGCATCTATGGGTGCACTGCTATTGTGATCAGCATGATTGGGTATTTCTGGCACACAGGTGATGATTGCCAAGGCTCGCTGCAAAACTTTGTTACTAGCCTTGAACCCAGGTTTTAGTCAGAAGTTATTGTTAGAGTAGTAATTTGGTGCTAATTTGGTGAAGTAAATTTTGAGCTGTCAATTGTGTTTTAAGGTACAGCCTTATTTTTTAGAAGGGAAGAGCTCTTGGAGGTCAGAAGAAGAGGGTTATATTCTTTGGTTCACTGAGTTGCTTCTGAGTGCCAGTTTAACATATAATGCCTGAAGAAGCACAGTTTCTGGTTAAAGATCTGGACTTTTTAATGTAATACAAGTCTGGAGAGGTGTGGCTGTTATTTGAGGGCAACAACAGCAAAATGGCCTTGGCTGAGATTAATAGCCAAGGCCCCAAATATGTCCCAGGAAGTCGCTATGTCCTAGTTTGGGCAAAGAAGTTTAAAATCAACGTAAAACATTACTTATTGTTGAGTAGATTTTTACTATTGCCTATTGAGCCTGATTGTTCTTCTATTATGGAGTAGTAATTTTCTACACTTGCTTGACTTTGTCTAATTGTTATGTGTGGTCATGAAATTAATGGCCTTTTCATACACATTAAATGTAAAAAAAATTTTTTTTTTTTTTTTTTTTTTTTTTCCAAAATAATTTTTTTTTTTTTTTTTTTTTTCCTTTTTTTTTTTCATTTTTTTTTTTCTTTTTCTCTCCTT
>VUQS01020889.1:5944-19246 GCA_015108495.1 Heterochromis multidens
TATATACACATTATGAAACTGCCCTGTAATGCACATTACGGCACTATTTTATTTAATTCTTCTCATGTTAAATTTCCCAATGGTCCCTCTTCATTGGGTCCCTTTCTAGTTACATTACTGATGCCATATGAGCCAGCACCTAGCCTGAGATCCACAGGTAGAGGGTTCTATGTGTTAGGGTAAGAGTGCAGTCAGGCCACAAAGGCTCTGAAGTCAGTGACATCTTTAAAATCTGCTTTAAATACCTTTTATCTGAAAGCCTATCCTGACTTTGGGTTTTTACCTTAGCAAACTTTTACACATTTAAACATCACTTTTAAGTGTGTCTTTATTCTGCCTAATGGTTCTGTGGGATGCTTCTTCCTTCATTTATCACCAAGCACTTGGTTTGAGGCAGAATTATTGGGTTTCTTTTTTAAAAGGTGTTATCTAAATTATTATACATATTGCAAACAAACTTCTATTTTTTCCCATTATTTAGATGGAGGACAGCTCAACATCTGGGTTACAAAAGCTTTTACCGCATCCCTAGACATCAGGATTTTACTTAGTGAACAAAATGTTATCATATGCTCTAATGGTTAATGCTAAACTAAAAAAAAAAAAATTAATGTTATTAAACAAACAGTCTATACAGAATTTAGAGCCATTACAAAAAACAGCTTTTTTTCAGTCTACTAACATGTTCATGCCTGGCATCCCCGGCCCCATGGAGTTTGGAGGAGGCCTCATCCCTCCGCCATAGTTCTGCACAAAGAGATGAACACACAGTCAGTACAGAGCCTCACACCTGCTCTGTGTAAAGGTTTGAATCTTAATGAAGGTCAGCGACGATCATGTCTCCCACTAACTAGTGTTTAATTATGTGGATGTATGAGCTGTGTGTGGGCTGCTTGGAGTGGGCTGTGCGTGAAAGAGGACAGCTGTGTGTGGAAGAGCTTGTGCATGCTGTGCATGTTGTGAGTCTCTGTATACAGTATGTGTCTCTATGTGTCCATGCTCCCTTCTGTGTGTTTGCGTGTATGTTTTCATTGCTGCCCAGTGGGCCGCTTTGGCTGGTGTTACATGTGTGTTTGGACATGCTTGTGTGTGTATGACTGAGTGAGTGAGTAGGGGGGCAGGCCAGAGAGCAGCTCCACTCAGAGGAAGAGTTTTGTTCAGCAGACGATTACACTTGTCGAGCAGATGCCACACCAGCTGCTGGTACGCTCACTGCCAAAGTCACCGAGCCAGGGTGGCATAGAGAGGGGACGAAGGGCAAAGTGAGAGAGTGTGCGTGTGTATTTGTGTCTTTGTGTGAGGTGGCTGGGTGCAGAATGAAGCAGCTGTCTTGTAATGGTAATTCAAAAGGACACTGCTGTTTAAGCATCTTATGTATTAGAAAAAAAACAACATTAACACAAATTAAAGTGATAAAAGGAATCCGACAGCACCATCTTTGGCACCACTTTTGAAAAAATGTGTTGGTGGTGGCTTGCTCATAGCAGTCTAAGCATTCAGCCTCTGTTTGTCTCCCTAGGTGGGAGTCAGCAAGTAGGATTTAACATGTAGAACTGGCGTTAGCAGTGGGTGGGCTCTGGTCAGAGCCAAGATCATCGTCAGAGTGCTTCTGACATTTAAAGGCAAAGTTATGAGACTGGCGGAACCAAAATTTCTCCTCAGCAAAGGAGGAGGATTATCTACATGCTGTTTATAGGTTGCTGCTTTGACATTATAGTTGTTTTTATGGAAGCCCTTAATGAAGGGCAACCAAACACTGAGTTTGCTCATAAACTGAGAGTCTAAGCACCAAAACTGGCTGTGTGGCAGCTGCAGAGTGGGAGTGCAGTGGGCTGGTAAAGCTGAAGGACACTATCGACTGTCGTGACTTGCTTTAGTAACATGGCCCTTTGTGTTTTATTCTATATGACTAATTTGGCCACTTGTGTAACAAAACTGGTAGCTACCTGTGGGCCCATGCCTCCCATGCCTCGGGGGGGATTCATTCTCATTGGACCGCCCATGTTTGGATGTCCTGTGATAAAACACAGAGTGTTGGCATGGCAGCACTATTTAGATCAATAACAAATCCATAAAGGAGGAAGAAAGAAGATTCTCATTTAGAAGCCAATATAAAGTTTCTTTGCAAAGCTCAACAATGCACCTTCCCTGAAATTCTACCACAATGGCTGTCAGTACCTTGAGGTCTGGTGGGGTCCAGGCTGTTTGGAAGGAGAGGCTGTGACCCAGGGATGCTCCCAGGAGGCTGATTTGGCATACGGAGGGAGGGCCTTGGGCCACCTGGGTACCGTGGAGACATGAATGGCTGCAGAAAGGACAAGTGAAAGACAACGATTACTTTACACCATAATGATCAGAAGCCAAAATGCTAATATACATGTAAATTTCTTGACTGAGGGTCCTTCAAATATGTCTAAAAAGTTTGCTTAATACTTCGTATTAATACTTTGTATTAAGCAAACGTATTAAGCAAACAAAAGGCTACTGAAAACATTAAGGTAGGGTTAGTGTTTTCAGTAGCAAAAAAACCAAACAAAACAACCCCCCCCCAAAAAAAAACGCACACAAAGCACTGACAGCACAAAATGTTGCTTCAATTTAATGAAATCTACATATAAAAGAATGAATTTTAAGGGAATCTCATGATTAGATATTAACTCTGAATAAAAAAATTAACATAATGTATCAGGCAAATAAAATAAACATAAAGTAATCATAAAGATATTATGACAATATTTATTTATAGCAGTGCTTGTAAAATGACTGCAGCAGGAGTCATTAAACACACTACGGAAATTAAATTGAGATAAAACGATAGAAAGCACTGCACATATTAAAAATACACAAAACATCACAGTACACATGTCTCAGCATGCCACTGTCATTATCAGCTTAGCAAACATCAAATTCAACCTCAAATTCTGTTTGTAAAGCACTGCATCCATAAAGCCCCGTCTGGCTTTTGGTGCTTCTGATTAAGAACTAATTGGACATAGGCCTCTATAAAAAATGTCACTAATGTTAAGATAATAATATCATTTTAAGCAGCTTCTATTAAACTTCTCCCCCTTGGTACATGTGTGCAAATCTGCTCCCCAGAAGCAGGAATATTTCCATGTAAAACAGATTAGTCTATGTTTTGTTTATATGTTTTCCCTCACATGAGAGCCAAACTTTTCTTGACAAGTAACACTTGGAAATTCTAGGTACTGACATAGGGCACAAAATGTTTAGTAAACCTGGCTCTCTATAACTGACCTTCTCACTTTTGAGATTTTATCTTTGGATGTCAGCAGGGGGAGCTATTGTGCTGAAGTATAATGTGCATGCTGTATTTTTGTTCTATTTCCAAGTAAGGAGGGGCTTGTTGTTAAGTTTTAGAAAGTAAGACCTCAGGTGATAAAAGCCATTAGGATAAAGGTAAAGGGGGACAGATAAGTGAGAGTTAGCGAGTCAGAAAAAAAAAACATACAGGACAGAAATTTGGACTGAAAGAACAATATAAAGACAATACTGTTGCAGCAGGGGACAAAAAAACCCCCATTAACATCACATAGCTGGATGAGAGGAGTAGTTCTACACCTTGTCTCTGTTTTGTGCCACTACATAAGTGATGGACATTTTCCTACCGTCCCCACATAACCAGGGAGTACAAAGATTCTGCCTGGATAGTGTGATTCATACCAGAAACCTAAGACACATTCACTATGTTTCAGCAGAGAGGGGACAAGAACAGGCTGGCTGGGACATGCATTACAGAGCCAGTGCACAACTAGTGAATAATGTAAAACACCAGAGACAGATGGTTTTCAGAATTACCTTTGAGAATAGGCTGCTACAACTACAAAAATCCACACCCAGTGGACCACATTTCGATGTCAGATGATAAGAATCAATTTAAAACTCAGTCCAACTATTTTAGTATCAAGGGGGAACATGCAGACATGCTGATTGGGTAAGACTTGGGTGTTTTGGTCACGGAGCATGAACAGCATGATGTTCGTATCATCATCTTCACACAGAGATAAGCACAGACAACACAAATACAACATGAGACTGCATTTAAATTGTAATTATATACTACATGTTTTGTGTGTCACCGTGTGTGCGTGTTTGAAGCAAGTGGAACACGAGTTATATAATTACAATTAGTTCTCAAAGTGAAGACCGACTTACTACTGTTTTCATTTTCACCCTCTTCACTTAGGTCTGGTTTTTCCTAGACTGCTCCTCTCTCCTCCTTTGACCATGTTGTGGTAGGTTTGTGCATGAAGAGCTGCACAATGTCAGGCTGTGCTGCAATATTAATGGTCTATTGATGGACTACGGGATGGTGAGTGCTGGGCTGAGGAAGAGAGGAGGCCCTCCAGATGCACCTCCGCTCTTTACAGCTGGGCCAACACAGCTAAATTATTCATCCAATCCGCCATTGTGGATGTTGCCTGTCCTGCCTGTTAGCACGAGGGACCTGTGTGCTGTTTGTACACTTTTCACTGTTATGTGAGCGAGTGAGTGAGGGAAAACAAGGGTAGGCTTAGGGAGGAACCTACAAGGAAAGTGACAGATTGCATAAATGTTTCGTTCTTACCTGTCCATGAGGTCCCATCATGGGATTAGTGGGGTTATGTGGGGGAGGCTGCGTGTGAGGCGAAGGCTGAGATCCTGGGGGACCCTGGTAAAGAACAGATTTAAAGATGTTTTAAAAAAAGAACTTCAAGAATGTAATGAATGCAAGTCTTCCTGGGGAAACATTATTAGCACAACCAACCTCCAATAAATCACTTTTAAAGTGAGCACCGCATTTAAAGGTTTGGCGGGTTTGGTTTAGCTTTGTTTGGCCAGATTTTAAGAAGCCTATCCTAAATCAGTGGCATTCCATCAGTGCAAGCAAGGCAAACAGTGCATGAACAGTTAAATCTAAAAATAGACATTAATTAAAACCTAAAATCTCTCTCCTTTCATCTCAAACAGTTTTCTGTCATCAAGCTTCTCGCCTGTTTGCATCAATCCCTTAACTTACTGCCATCTTGTGGCTGCAGTTGAGTATTGTCTCTGGAAGCAGTCTCAACTCTGCTCCACTACAGGCTGTTGGAATCTGTAGTGTCTGTCGATTTCATGGGCATGTCCGTGTCACGTTAAGGATTCTGAAACTGGGCAAACTGAGAGGCCAGCAACTTTTTGTGGTTGTGTGCACATGTGTATTGTGGATAAACTTGATGGCGCTTGACGGGAAAATGATGGAAGACTAGAATGCTAGACAAGCTGCCGCTGGCTCTGCTTTCACCGTTACATTCTGCGTGTTTGTGGAAACAGAGCTAACAAGTAAACAAGCCTGCTGTGATTTATCATCAGATACATTTTCTTTTACTAACCACCCTGATCAACATTTGCAATGTAGAGGAGTTAGAGTGTAGTGTGAACAAACTTTAGCAGGTTAGCAAGGAAATCCTTGATGAAGAGGGGATGTCAACTCCTGCCATGTCTGGTTTAATAAAAAAGGTAAGTTGAACAGGTTCAGGCACCAGCATGTGCTTGTGCAGCAAGATGCACAAGGATGTATAAAAGCACAACATATATAAAAGAATAAAGACAAGCAGTAGAAAAACATGAAAGGTTTAAATCTGATCCAATTTGTCTTGTTAAACAATGGAAGAAGATTTGTGTTTCTTCTTGTGTTTCTGGTTGGTGATCGTCTCTGCTTGTCTTTCTGTAAAAGTCACCGCACACCACCGCGTTAAATGTGATTGGAGTTTTGTCATTTTGGGGAAACTGGGTGTACCTGTATATTAAAAGGTTTTAATTTCAATAGTCTCCCCGGTCTCTATATTTTCACACATATTGTGATATGCAATCAAAAGTAATTTTTAAAAAAATTATCAACTACATTAGCATAATTGTCACTCTACTTCAATGCAATAAGCATCTTTTATGTGGCTGCTTGAAATTTACTGAAATACTTTTTTTTTCCTTTTCCAGTATGTAATATTCAGTTCGAACAGCTCTCATGAACGTTATTAAAAAATAAATAAATAAATAAAAAAAATCAGAAACACATCACCAGCACTAAGGTGTAAATGAATATGGTATAACATCTGAATAACATGATACTGACTAGAGACAAAGAGGTAAATGACCTAAAAGAGATGACCAAAGTTAAAAGAACAGTGAGGAGGCAGGAAACTAAATTCTAATGGGAATCTAATGCTGCTCTATGTCAATTAATTGTGTATGAAGTACCTGTATGCCAACTTGTCGCTCATATACAATAGCAAAACCCTCTTTTCTTCTTTCCCTCAGAGGTCAAAATACGAAAATTAAAAAGTAAATTCAGCATGTCCAGCGTAAATATGTAGAATTGCCTCACAACCATCATATTTATTCTGTTACGCCAACAAGGAATGCGTCTAATAAGATTTGTCACTGACATTTTCAAAGGGCCACATTGATTTTCATGCACAAGAATTGTTAATTGCCAGGATGAGGTCAGATCAATTCACGGAGTGGCCTGCAATCAGCATTCAATTACAGTACTGTTGCCAAAGGATAATTCAGGGTATTTTCAAACATGGTATTATTTTTCTAAATTCTGCCATGATGACACTTGATCCGGTTTGCCAGAGTTAAAGCCGTCCAAAACAGAATCAAGGGCCAAAGCAAGCTTAATTCTGGTGCTCACTTTCCCTCTACAAAGAAGTGCCAAATATTTAAACCCAATCAAACATCATTATGGCAATGAAATAGAAGAATAAATCCCTCTCTGAAAATAACTGAAATTATTCTGTCACTTAAATCAACATCAAATTGAAGGCTCAATCACTGGTATGTGAACTACAGTTTCAGTTTATATTTTTAGAGCAAATGAGCTGAAACCTCTCCTAAGTTAATCTCTCACAACAAACACTGTGTTACGTTACAGTGACACTGTATCACAGGACTATGTAAACTTTGACCTCCATGTCTTTTACTACAGTAGCCTCATCTGACTCTGGCAGCAGTCACACCGCTAGAAATCTGTTACTAGCATCAATGTGGAGAAACAGGACCACCCACTGCCAGACCAGACTTATCTGCTAGTCTGCCAGAGCTTCTGTCAAGCACTTGGCTATCAAGTAACATTACAGGTGTGCGTATGTGTGAGCATGTGTGTGAGTTGAGTGGTGGTGAGTGCAAATATGAGATGTCCCTCTTTTTTCACAGGTGATAGCAAGATCTTCTCTCAGGTGCTGAGTGTGTGCTGGCTTTGATATATGTGCAGGTACAGTATGAGCACTGAAAGCGGGCTGCTGAGGGGTGGAGGCGGGTATTACTTTAACAGGTGTCTCTTTAACATCACCGTGAAAAGGTAAAGGATTATGGGCTTGCCTATGTGCAATAAAACCATCACACAGACACTTACTGGTAGACCCTGTTAGTGCAAATATACTGAAATAGATGCATGTCCACAACACACGGTGTTACTGACTTTACGTATTTTAGTAAAATATACCACTATACATTAGATTACACTTCCCATAGTCTTTACAAAATACATTCTCCCAATAGACCAAAAAGGACAGATATTAAATTTATAATAATCTAAGATAAATATTAGTGATATCCCCGCTCACTGACATCATACAGAGCCAGGAGTAGGAAAAAAAAGCATTCTTGCCAAATATACTTATATTTTCATACGTATACTGCAGTGCAGTGGTTGTTAACATTGTTGATCCACCTGCTTTCCTATGTGAAATTTGCATGTTCTCCCCATGCCTGCCTGGGCTCTCTTTGGGTACTTCAGTTTCCTCCCATATTCCAAAGACATGCACGTTAGGTTAATTGATGATTCTAAATTGTAGGTGTGAATATGAGTGTGAATAATTGCCTGTCTCTGTCCAGGTTGTACCCTGCCAGCTGGGATAAAATTCATAAGTAACATTTAACATAGTAACATTTTCAGAACAGATACAAGTAGGCAGGCTTCAAACTGCTCTAAATGCTCAATTTTTTTTCTCTGTATGATGTCAGTGAGCGGGGATATCACTAATATGGTAATCTCAGCCTCACAGCTTTGGCTGCTGTTCAAATATTTTGTTTGCAAGGGGCAGCCAATCAGAAGAAAGTTGACTTAAAGGGAGAGGAGCTAAAATGACTTGCTTTAGACAGAGAATAAACTGGGGAGCTGCACCAAAGCAGGTACGTAAGGTACAAATCTAACAATAAAACCACAGAGTTGGAAATGAGCATATTAGGTCACCTTTAAATGACTTTACCCCAGAATTTATACATGATAGAGAATTTTTAAACTAAGTTTGGTGTAAGTTTTGTTTGTAGAAAATGTTACAGTTCTGGTGAAATCTTGCATGTGATGCGTTGCTTTCAGTCCATTCATTTAGGCATATATATTTGTTCATATAACTGTAGCTACATTTTTTTATTCTACTGTTAGCTTACCACATATTTGATTTTTTTTAATTCTACACATAGTAGTTCAAGCCAATTCATCAGTCATGACAACTGCTGATGATGTTTCGGTTGACTGACTTTCAGTGAAACACACACAACTGTCTAGACAAGTGTGCCTCTTCACCTGTGTGCATCATTTTTCATGTAAGAGGCAGCTGCACATGTACCTGCATCTCTCTTGCATTGAGCTAGAGAGAAGCAGGTACATCCACCCACCCTCTGGCTCTACCTCACTTTCCCACCCTGCCCATTGCTCCGCCCTCCCTGTGTGATTGCTCTGTTGGCATGGCTTGGATGGTGGAGCCCCGACAGAGCTCAGCACCAGGAACCTGTGGGCGCTGCTACAGTGGGAAAATAAACATGCCTGACTGACAGCTCGAAACAAGTGAGTTCCCACAGGCACAGATACAGTACTGCTGCACAGCCAGATGCACCATACAAGAGCACAGATTTTGGCAGGAGAGATGAGCTTGTACGTATGCATGAAAACAACACTGCTCATAAGCAGAAGCACTCAAGGACTTGTAACCCTTTATAAAAAGGCAGAAGCATTGAGCTCAGCAGCAGCAGGGCTCTTGAGACAGGTGCTTCCTCTCTCTTTGAGATGTGGCAGTTTACTTTTCTTTACGTATCGATTCTATTAATCTTCTTGTCATCTGAAAAGCAGTCAAGTCTCCAAAAAAGCCACTTCTTCACCAGCTACACAACATGAAGTCGGTCAATAATCTATTCAACGATCTGGAAATGTTGATTTAGTCGTACATACAGCACACCCTCAACGTGCTGGCACAGTTATGACGTTTGTATCAGTGCCACTGTGGTTTTTTTTCTGCCACTCAGTGTGTATGTTCTGGCTGGTTAACACCAGCTGTACTGGCTCGCTCTGTCTCTCAGCAGGTTCACACTGGGGCTAATGCAGCGCTAGCTCTGTCTGACCTCAGAGGTTACTGTTGTTGCCGAGCCTGTGTGTGTGTGTCTGTGTGTGTCTAACAAGACACCCCTGCGGGGTCTGACTGCACTGACCCAGCTGCAGCAGTCTGGTTCTTGTCCACACACACGCACAACCTAGTTTCAGTCACTCAAGAGGACACATTATTAACTTGCATTCATCTTTTCGAGAATTACCCTCACTGTAACAATAAGCGCTTCATCCCATACCTGAATCTTTGACATAACCATAACATAATCCTTAAACTACTTTAACCAATTTTACCAGCTTATCATGTGGGAACAAGTTTTTTGTCCCCATATGGGGGTCTCGACATTATGGTTGTGAGAGGAAATTTTTGTTCCTGCAGTGTAGGTAATACACAGTCTCATTCACTCTTTCTCTCTCACACACACATGCTTGCACAGAAACACGCACAGTGCTCCTCTCTTGTTCTTCACTATAATGTGCCATAATGGAGCGTAGCTCCTTTGACTGGGCCTCCCCAGGCCTTCCTGCTATTACATCTGAATGGGGCAGCATATGGCCTTTATGGCTGTACTGTTCTCTCTACAGGTCCCCGCAGAGAGAGGGAGAGAGAGAACATTTCAACTGTCACAGAGGTATATGCAGGGCGAGTTTGAAAAGTAGCTTGGTTGGAGTGTGTGCGAGTGTGCGTGAGCTTGTGTGGTGTTGTTTGTGTATTCGTGTGGGAGAAGGGAAGGAGGAGGGGGACACGGGGAGCGTTAAATGAAGCAATTAATAAAATCATTTTCTACCCGGCTAAGGAGATAACAGCTTGGCACAGTACCACAAACCCATCAACACAACCCCCTCGCCTCCTCACCACTCATTTCAGCTTAAGGAAGACCCACACTGCTGCCCCTGATGGACCACTAACCGAAAGAGAGAGAGAGAGGGAGAAAAGGGTTGAAGAGCACCAGTTTACTGTGGGTTTTTCATCTGTTTATGGCTGCTAACACTAGAGGGCAGTGTGTAACTTCTATCAAACTTCTGGACACACACACACACACACACACACACACACACACACACACACACACACACACACACAAAGAGAGTGAGAACACAAAGCAGCCTGCATCACTGAACACAACAAACAAAGCCAGGAGTAGCAGCACCACACACACACACACACACACACACACACACTCTGAATGCACACTCATTGTCATTCCTTACTAACATTCCAGAGAGCAGCAGTAGGTCTCCTGCTAGCTCATGCTATATAACATGGCAACATGTCAGCTCAGCGATGGGAACACGCTATCGTGAGTGCTTTCTTATGGAGGATAGCCGTTAACCCGTTAGGATGGCACCAAATTATTTACACTATTGTGTAAAGGTTAGACATTTGATATGCAACACAGTCAAGGAAGCATCTAATCAGTCCCAAATTCATTCAGCAGCAGGACAAGTCCAAACACACAGCCAGAGTCATAAAAGAAGAATCTTCAGCAACAAGAACAAGGGGTCCTGCTACAGATGATATGCCCCCCAGAGGCATGGTCTCAGTAATCATGAGTGTCAATGGAAAGTTCCCCAAAATGGAGCCACCTGCTTTTAATTGATAAAAAAAACCATTTATGCTTACTTCACTGTTGGTGCTTAAAGCTTTTGCCCAGAAGTGAACCACGCATTAGTGCATTAGTGTAGCTCTTTGACTACGCAGAGAGAAGGATTGTGGGAATTCAACCAATGCAGAGGCTGCAGGGACACATTTCTTCCAAAAAGCCAACAGCATGTAGTGCAACAGCCATGATGCTACGTGCTGGACAAATGTTGACTGGCTTAAAAGTTGGCTTTTCAAAAGGAGCAACAAAGGAATTTAGCACGAAGAAGCACAAAAGCACACCTCAAACAATGGCTACAGTGGGCAGTTTACATTGTTTTTAACTCTCGGTTTCACTTAACTACAAAGAAGGTCTTTGTCCATTATGAATTTCCAGACAGACCAGCAATGTATTGCCAACTTAATCACCATGTATGGGGAGAGGGAGCTGCTACGCAATATAGCAAAAGTCTGCTCATTGGCAAGACGTGGTGGTGATGCCGCTTGCCACTGCTTCGCCCACATTCTTCTGCTCTCTGCGTGTTTTTGATAGGGAGGTGAAGTCATCCTCCAAAAAGTGTTGTTCTACTTACTTTTAACATTGCCTCTGGTTGCAGTACACAACTACAACATGTAGACATGGGTCTACAAAGCTACTGAAGCAATACCATGCCAGGACCTTTACTCTTTAGGTATGAAGAGTATTTTAAAATTTTAAGCAACACATTTCACCAACACACAAGGAGTGTGCGTTTAGAGCGAGTACCCATGTCTGTCTCTAAACAGATAAAACACATGGCATCGGAAACAGTCTGCCAATAGGGATGAAGCATGAACAGTAGGCAAAAAGGGCTACATTCAAATCACTGCTCAATGGCACTGAGTGTTATTAACACTTTTGAACTTTAGTCTAAAGGAAAGTACAGGTATACAATGGAGAGAAAATGTTTGCTGAATACTGCTTCTCATTTTAAAGTCTGTCATTCAAGGGGAATTGTTAGGTATCATTTTTGTCGCTGTCCTCTCAAGGATAAGCAGATGATGTTGGACATAGCATTAACGCTACGTCCAGATGAACAGATTCAGCTTTTTGGGATTCTTTTACCTGGATTATTGAGCACGCATCAAGAGATAAGCAGAGATGATAAGAGTAAAAGACAGTCCCTCTTCTCAATGGCTTTAGTTCAGACAGAAGTGAAAAGTTTTGCCCGCATATACTCATCTGGGTCCTTTGGCATCTGTCTTTTTGAATGTTCTATTCATGGTGCTTTTTCAGATGTGTTAGAAAAACAAATTAAAATCTTTCGCATAACTTTTTTAATCTGTTGGTGTCTTTTGTTGAGTGGTCAGAGGTTGAACACTGTTATGGCTCATTTTGTAACTTTGGGCCACTTTGAGATTATCCTTCTATTAACTCAGCCATCTAGGAGCTAAACCTGAAATCTCCATTCTGCACTGAAGGATCGGCGATGACCCTAACCAAAAACTGAGAATTGCTATTTAACCCTAACAGAGAAAAAAAAAAATTTCAGATGCTATTCTTCAATCACTTCTGTATGGGCTGCAGTCTGCCATTCCCTTTCTAGAGCACTTCACCTTATTTATCTGCATCTTTGTAATACAAATGACCAGAATGAACCCCAAGCTCAGTCTTACCTTTAATAAATAAATTACCAAGCGCAGATGTCTCCCTAATTCACCATGTGCGTGCCATGTGTCAGCTTTGAACAGGTTCTTAAATTTGCCTTTGATACCTGGGTTGCTTGTTCTTAAATGTGTAATCAAACCTAATCCTCTTGTTGTGCTTTTTCGTGTTGTCCCTGAAGAGCTGCAATTACCTGCCGTAAATTGCACAGCCTTTGACTCTGGATCCTTCTTTTTTTTGGCAAGAGGAACAATTTCAGTTTAGCAGAAAGAGGATGCCCCAGCCCAACTGGTTTACAGACTTAAGAGAGTGCATTAAGTTTTTTTGAGTACCTTACATATCATGTGTTACAGAACAAGGTCGACAGGGAGGGATTCATTTTGTCTTTTTTTTTTTATTATTATTTTTGAAAGACTCCCATGACATCTCAGTGTCCTCTTCTTTTTTCCCCTCCTCCTCCCTCCTCTATCTCTCCTTGCAGCCTCTCCTCCCTAATTTTCCCTCCCACCCTCCTCCCCCTTGTCATCTCCCCTTTTGCTTGCCCTCCCCAGAGGGGTATGATGCAGCAGCGATGGACTTCTGCTGAGAGAAGGACTATATACCAAATGTGTAGACACTTATTCCTTATTCGTTCTTCTTCTGTCTTTCTGCCTAAATAATGTCCTTCTTTAACTGAACTTTTCCCTGTCTTTGCCAGACTCACCCTGTGAG
>VUQS01020894.1:10365-27723 GCA_015108495.1 Heterochromis multidens
GGATGCCCAAAAAAAAAAAAAAAAAAAAAAAAAAAAATTGTTCTTTTTTTTTTTTTTTTTTTTTTTTTTTTTTGCTTACACTGCCAGGGATGGGACCAACGTTAAACAGTATGGTGCAGGTTATACAACTTCATGTACTTAAATATCACAACTTTCTTTGTGACAGGGAGAAAATTTGTAAATCTGATCAGTTTTTAGAGTCATATCACTTGAGATCATTAGCAAGACCCTGATAGTGGCTTTCTCCACCAGATTTCTTCCTGATATAAATTAATTTTGCATGAATAAGAATAATGGATAACCACCACTGTGCAGATAAAATTACACTTAACTCTGTGTTTCTGTACTAATTTGGACCAAATCTGCATGAACAAATAACATAATGTGACAAAACAACATTTCAAATCCTTAAAATTAATTTGGAATTAGTTTGTTGGCCTCTTGGTCAACTGTCCCTACAGTAATAATTCAAATAAAACTAAAATAAATACATTTGTCTGCTGGTTATCTTATTAACACTCAATTTGGGTCTAATACATCCAGCTGTAAAGCTAAATCATTGAAGTAAACATATAAACACCCACATACACATACCCTTTATACTATTGCAGCATTGTGTGCATGTGTATGTGTGTAATACCTGTGTGCTGCCGCTGGGCCCAGATTAGTTTGTTAAAATAGAGCAGCACCGTTAGCATGCACGTCGCTTCAAAGCTGAGAAAAGGCTGTTGATCAAGGTGAATGCTACGCTTGTCGCCTCGCCTCTCCCTCACATTCAATCACCCACACGACCTCCTGCTGCCTGCCTGTGTGTGCGTAAGGGGTTGATAGCATGTGTAACCAGTATGTGTTGAACAAGTTTGCCAGTTTGTGTATCCATGTGAGCAAGGGTTAGGAGTTGATTAGGAAGTGTGTTGTAGGGGTGAATTTGTGTGTCCATTGCTGTGTGATGGAGTGTGTGACTTTTGTGTTCACAGAGATATTATGACTGCATGTGTGTCTGTGTCTGTGTGCAGCTCTTCCTGCAGATATTTCCCTTTTCAACAGTAAACTTAGTGGCCCTGAAATATTCTTGCAAAAACCACAAGACTCATAGTGAAAGGGGACTGATTCTGAAGTTCTTTCAGAGACTGTTTGAGGGATTTGTGGGTAAATGAGATGAAAGGAAGCAAAACCTTGAAGCTAAATGAGCAGCAACCAAAAAGGACGACTGATCATAACTTCACAGCACTGCTAGGTTAGAGAGATGGAGTAAAAAAGCTTTTTGTTTTTTGTTTGTTTCCAAAACATCATGTTAATCCATTCATGAATTCATTCATGAATTAAATGGATTAACACACACACACACACACACACACACACACACAAAAAAAAACAAAGTCCATATGACATACATTATAATGAACAGAAAATACTTCACAGATACTGTATGTGCATTATATCAGGAGGTAAAAACAGTTTTTCATTGTGGCCTTAGTCTCTAGACAATAAGGTCAGTCATATATTTTTCTTTTCATTGCATTAACAATGGACAGAACAGTGGTGCAATGGTTAGCACTGTTGCTTCCCAACAGTCTGAATCTAGGCTGTCTGGGCCCTTTCTGGGTGGAGTTTTTGCATGTTCTCCCTGTGCTTGCATGTGCTCTCTCCAGGTACTCCAGTTTCTTCCCACAGTCCAAAGACTTGCATGAGGTTAGGTTAACTGGTGATTCTAAATTGGCATAGGTGTGAATGTGAGCATGAATGGTTGTCTGTCTCTCTGTGTTAGCCCTGTGACAGACTGGTGACCTGTCCAGGGTGTATGCTGCCTTTTGCCTCATGGCAGTTGCTATAGGCTTACCCCCTCCCTGTGGAATGGGTTTGTTCTGGCCCATTCTAAGAATGCTTGGTCAGATAGGGATTTGGGGGATTTTGAGGCTGGTTTAATGTTTTGGGCCCTTTGTCTCCTTGTCTTGCAGCAATGTTTAGGTGGGTGAAACATGTCAAAGTAACATCCACATGAATACAAGGACCTGTGTTTCCCAGTATTACATTGCAATGCAATGAGATAATCCATGTTCTTCAGTTCACTCAGTAGTTTTAATGTTCTGGCTGGCAGTTCAAATAAAGCAGGCACAGTGCTTGTTTTATGTGACACTTCTGCTTTTGTCTTTATGTTCTCTTATGTCATTTCAAAAACAAACAGCTTGGCCTTCAGGGTTAAGATCACCTTCATTAGCTACCTGACAAAAGTCTGAATATGGGCTTTCTGTCTGGCCTAATATTTATTTACTACAAGCTTTCCTATAATGCATACTTATATTCATCAGCTGAGCCCAGCACAGGCAATAATGCACCATGCAAAAGCTAGCATGGTGCCATTAGCTGCACTTGGCAAGGCTGCAAATAGCCAGCTGTGGAATATTAAATACATATGACCCAGAGAGCACATATTACAGAATAACAGTGGCCCTGCCTGAGGGGAGTGTTGTTTCTACGGTGAACAGGATTCTCGGCAACAGCACTTAGTCTCCATTCATCAAGTCATTTCTTGTTGTCCCAAGCAACCAAAAAACATGGGCGAGGTCACAATTTTCACAACAGGAGTAGGGAAAAGAACAACAATATATTTAACAAAACAACCTTGCATAATTATTCATCATTAGCTGCACCCCATCAGTCCAGCCCTTGTCATTGTCATGACAACGATCTCCTGTGCCTGAATCCTCCCCTGCACCTCCCACTGCATCCCACTCGCCCCTCAACTGTGAAACATCAGTGGGACAGCCTTCTGACTAAACATCGCCATCAGGCATTTCTCTGGCATGCAGGAAAGCTGCTTGAAACTCACACATTCTCTTCATTGCTAAAGGCCATGTTCCTTACATTCTTACACTATGACCCAGCAAGTCACTATGAAAGTAATGCGAATTCAGACCAAAGGGCATCCATCAACTCTCTCAATTCTTTAAATAAACAATGCCAACTAGAAGCTACAGTGCATCTGAGCCAGCAGCAATCATGTCTAACATCCTGGTGGGTAAAAAAAATGTTTGGAGACAAAATACCTAGAATGCAAGTGAATGAAGCCCTTCTATGTAGAGTCTGCATGTTCTCTTGCTAGGTTAATGCTGCTGATCTCAGTCCAAGACATCCTTTCAAAAGAGATTTGTAATCTCAAGAGTGCCACTTCCTGATTAAATAATGGTTTTAAAATAACATGTTTATCATGTGCATGCATGATAAAAACTGCAGCTGTTGTGTGGACTGTTGGTTGACATGTACTCCACAATGAAAGCAAACTTGATAACTTTAATTAACAAATGATATGTTGATTGATAATTCTGATAATTGTATATGTAGTATACAAAATGTTGCATGTACCAATGTCATCAGAATGTAATTGTTTCTATTTACAAAAGTATTATTACCTATAAATTGTATTACTCAAACTCTTACAGGGATATATTTTTATAATTCATATATTAGTCGGCTTTTGTTTGAATACAAGCGCATCTGCTGATACAAAAATGACATCCAGCTTAGATGTCTGCTAATAAATAATAGATCTTTACAGACTTTTGTCCCACATGGTTCAATAAAGCTTGTTCATTATCACTAGAGAAAAAGGGTTTTGCTTGGATGTGAATGTGAAGCGGGATGTGAGTTGTTCAACCTCTACAAACTGTCAAAAATTAAGAAGATTCCTGATCATCTTGTTCAATGGATACGGATGCCTTTTTGCAAGCCTTTTTGTAAGCTAAATATCAAACTGTCATTTGTTAGGATTAGACATTTGTAATTGTCTAATCAAACCTCTTTTCTCTACTCTGCATCCTTAAATATCTTTACTTAAGCTTAGTACATTTTCCGAAATATAACCTACACTAACGAGCAAACCTGTAGGTGAGATCAAACCTTAGGCAGGAGGAGGCCAGTGCAAAAACAACAAAATACATCAAAAACCAAGTAAGGAACTTAAAAGTAGGCGAAAGTATCCGAGTGTTCAAAGAGAATACACATGAGAATACTATTAAAAAAAACTTCATACAGGAGAAAAAGTAGTCTCTGCAACACAGAAATACGCTAGATGTTGAAACATGTTTGTTACACAGAAATTACATCATGAAGCAATGATGTGACTTGTAACCCCAAATGTGCGGCAATGAAATGAAATGAATCAACTGACTAATTGCAATACTAACGCCACTGAACCCTCCCCTTAAACCAACTATTTGTTTCTCTGATAACAACAGTGAGGACCATTGATTCTGAGAAGCCAGAGAAAATTGGCTGCACTTCACTAGAACTACTTAATGTATGAAAGATTAAGGATTTTTACACAAAGACTAGATAAGTGCTCCTCTGAGATCTTCTAAGGTCAATCAGGCAAAGAAAAGGCCCTGGGGCCAACAGTACCACACAGTTTGCATGTGTATAACTGTATGAACGGCAAATTCAGCTTTTCTTGACTGCAGTTAAAATGTTAAAAATTGACAGACTAGCAACAACAATGCTGAAACCTCATCTTTGACCTGGCTATGTACTGGGAATCCCTTTTTCATGAGCTAGCCGTCTGTTCCTTTGAAAGCAAAGGGAAGGGGCTGTGGCAGAGAGCCAGACTGCCAGGCTTGCCCTTCTCCTCCCCCCCAGCGTCCTGCCCAGCACTGTCACCAAGCTCATGGTGTCCTCGCCGTGTCCTGACTTAAGGTAACGGCTCCAATTTCACAGTTTAATTATGGCTAATCTGAGGAAACTGAGCCAATGCTAATGAGACAGCACGTGCTGGCGGCCAGCACTCGCTGGGAGAAAAGTGTCTGGACAAGGTGCTGAGGATTTACAGGCTGACTCTGTGGTGTGATCCCGGCCAGAAAAGGGTGAGAATGGGGGGAGGAGGTGCAAATTGGTTGTAAAATTTGAACAAAAAATGTAATGATCTTCAGAGTGTGCACTATTTGGCTTTTAATGCTCGTGAACCCATATTTTAGCATAAACATCAAGTGTTAAAATAAAGTTATCCCCTCAATTTAGTATCCTAATGATTGGTATAAAACTATGAACACCTTTCATTTTGATATAACTTGTTTTTGGCAACTGCAGCAATTTGAGGAGAGGCCAAGATTGAAAGCACATTTGTTATATAAGAATACATTATTGCAATTTCATCCAATGAACTGTCTTGTCTCTCAAGTGAAATCTCTTTCCTGCGGCAAACATTTTCGTTCAATCATTCATTACCCTCACACTCAAAAAAAGAGACATCACACTTTCAGACACATCTACATCAAGTTTTGGATGACTCATGTTGACAGACAGCAGTGGTGGACTGAAAAAAAAAAAATTCAGGCCAGGGATTAGACTATACCAGACTGCTAATTTTGTAGCCTAAATGATACCAGATAAATTTGAACAATTTATCAATTTGGAAAATTCACCAGATTGCAAAATGCACTCTCAAAAACTCACTGAGAATGCACCAATGATAGTCCATAGAAAGGCCAGAAACTCAAAATAGTTACGTAGTTACCACAGTTATTAAACAGAATAAAATACGGAGTCAGCTTAAATGTTCAAATTATTACCTTTATCTGTGTGAGTGTGTGTGTGTGTGTGTGTGTGTAGTGTGTACACACTGTGGAAACTAAATCTGTTTACATCATCACAATGTGGCGACATGACTTCGCTTGTATGGGCAAGTTGTACGTGTGGTTAAGGTTAGAGTGAATCTGCAGCAAATTTAAGGAAGCCGCTGTCCTTTGAAGTCATGGATACATGACTGTCCAGCATTGACAGTCACCTTATGGATGGATTCTGAGAATATCAAATCATTGCTTCTTGCTTGCTTGTCAAGGTGACTAGTTCCTTAGGCCGTTAGATAAATGGTAGATGGACTAGTATTAATATTAAGTTAAAATCATGAATTACAGAACAGAGTCAGTTAAACATGTTAATAGTTCTTTAAATAACTTGAAACAAAAGGTTCATGCCTGTTGTAGATTCAACATGGCTCCTGGCCTCAATGTGGGGGTCTGACCTTAGATAATTTCTTTGTGGGTTTAAGCCTATTGCATGTATATGTTTCATATGTTGAAGACTTCAAACTCTAACATCAAAGCTTTAAAAGAAAAATAACTTTTTCTGTTATTTTCCTTCAGACTGCTTACCTATAGTCTATACAGAACTCATTTAAAATAGCAAATAAGTGTTGAAAGGAATGTAATGATGACCTTGACTATGTTTTCTGAATGCATGACACATTTCACTATATTTGCATTAATTTACTAAAGTATTAGTGCTTTTGGTTTTTATGAATCATAAAGTCTCAGGAAAACAACAAATTTTTCATTTCTTGCAGCCTATGCAGACAAGTCATTCACTCCATCTACTCCATATTTGCATCTACTTGCATCCCTGTATTGACTTTGTATGCAGCCACTGAACCTCTCCAATTCATTTTGCAATCAGTCCAAAATATACTTTAAAACATGGACATACTGCACTGTAAGGAATTTCTCTGTCAAATTACAGGAAAGTACTGGCAACTAGATTTACCAGTATAAAGCTGTGAATTTACCTTCTGCCTATTGTGATCTAGAACAACAGTCTCCTTCTGTAAAAACTGTACAGCAGAATAAACACTATAATACTGCTCAGCTGTTTGGTTAGAGCTATACCATCATTTATTAATGTATTGTTGATGTATAGGCCAGCTGGGGTCTTTATGTGTGGAGTTTGTATTTTTTTCCTGTGCCTGCGTGGGTTCTTGCTGGGTACACCATCCTCTCACAGTCCAAAAACATACATGTAAGGTTAACAGGTGATTCTAAATTGGCTGTAGGTGTGAATGTGAGTGTGAATAGTTGTCTGTCTCTGTGTGTTGGCCCTATGATGGACTGGCGACCTGACCAGGGTATATCCTGCCCAGTGACAGCTGGGATAGGCTCCAGCCCTACCACAACCCTTAACTGATTAAGCAGTTAACTAAGTGAATGGAATTATACTCAGCAAAAACTCCATTCTTCATTAGGACTCCATTAGGGTCCTTAGCTGCATGTGCATGTACTCTGAATTAAGTTCCTTGTCTTTCTCATACTATGACAAGATACCAGGTTTTGTAAGGATTCCACTACTTTTTGGACCATGTAATCATCATCAGTAAACATGTGTAAACACAAAATACATACAAAAAAACTGTGTGTGTGTGTATATATATATATACACACACACACAGAGAGTTTTTTTTTTTTTTTTAACTGTAGTGAATGCTCTAATCAACCATTCATTCTGGGAATTTTCAGTTGAATGGCAATCAGCAACCCATCACAGACACCTAGAAGACAGGTATCTATTACGTACAGTATTGTTCTCATTTCACGGTGGATGCATGTTAGACTTTAGGCTATTTAAGTTTCATCAAAACACAGACAATCTAATTATTTCCCCTCAGAAATATCCCAGCATCTACAAAGGGACAGCAGACTCTGTCAGGGCCTGAGTTTTCAAAGGGGGAAGTCCCTCAGATGTCCTTTGTGAGATAACAGATAAAATTCCATCAACATTCATATCTTTTTTTCTCCCCCAAACCGGGAAGAAATTATCAATTTGTTGAAATCTGCAATCATGTATTATCATTATTTTTTATTTTGTTTTGCTTTGAGGTAGAGACGATTGCAGTGTTTGGGGGAAGGCTAAAAAGCAGTGGTACTGGTCTGGAAAACAATGCAATCTTTTGAAAGTATTCATCACCTGATAAAAGCTGCCAAGGTCAGACCTATGGGAGATTGCTCGATCGAAAACATTATTTGTGCACCAAGTTGTTTGCCTGGAGAGCACTTTTAAAGGAGCAAAACTGCTTGGGAACAGCAGTCGAGGTAGTTGAAGTGCAACTAGTGCAGGTACATCAAACTTTCTTTTTAAAAACTTGGCCATTATGAGCTACTGTGATGGCTGAGTGGGTCAAAAATACTATGTAAACAAAATCTTTGTTCTTTTTCTTCTTCTTGGCTTTGAACTAGCTAATAAAGGACAGTAATATTACACGGATGATAATGCATACTTTCTTTTCTTTCTTTTTTTTCTTTTTACAAAAAGACAGCTGAAATTTTCACCCACTTCACCCAGAGTTCAGGTTAGGGTTTCACTGGTCTATCTGAAAACTAAACCATAAAAATGTGGACTTTCTGTGCAGTTTTAAAGCAATGTGTTGCATGCTTTGATATCTTCATTATATTTGCATACTGATTAAGAGTAATAGCTGCTTACAACTACTACAAACTGAATTATTCAGCTAGGCAAAAGAATACAGGTGTGTCCAAATTATAGACTGTATATAAGAGAAGGACAGAGCTACTATAAAAATTACCCTTGACTTGTTGGACCCTCGACTTTAGCGTTATAGCTGTCATCAACTCGTTTTTTTGTTTTTTGGTCTTTTTTTTTTAAGCAGGAGTGAACATATTTCAAAGAGCAGTCTGTACCAATGATTTTTTTTTTTGACAGATAATTCCATTAAAACTGTTCCAAAATGCATCAAACCAAACACTTAAGAAATTCAGTTAGTGAAAGAAGCCTGGGTCAACACACGTGTCATTCAAAGTGGTCATGTTTTGCTGTAAACATGTTTGTTTCTGCTTTTAAGTTAAACTCACCTTTGGAGCAAACCTGAGGAGGCCAACTGAGGAACTGCATGTGTTTTTTGGCACTTCCAAAGTGGCTTCATCAAGTTTGTACTGTACTGACTACACAGATGTTAGCTGTGAACAGTATGTGAACAGAGGATGCTTGCTGATATTTATGAGACATCTCACAGTGTTCTTTAAAACACACGCTTTTTTATGATAAATTCTTCATGACTTCTTTTTTCTCCTGTTTCTGTATGTTCAAGTGTACAGTGTACAGTCAAGGGTCAAGTGTCATTAAGCCTTTTTGGCACAAGCGCCAACTTTTTGCACAGAATGAAACATTTTCAACCCACAGAAACATATATTTGACAAAGTTTTCAAAAACTGGAGTGAAGTGATAATGGTCACACCACTGATTTGGACGCAATTGCCCCTCAAACACTTTCCGTATATTATGAAAATATATATATTTTCAATATATAATTATAAGTACTGTGTATGTACAATATATAATTGTATGTACTTCATGCATGTATAATTATTGTAATATGACTGACCTTATTCCACGTCAATCATTTTGAAAGTACATGAAATTTCATCCATTAGCTAATACAAATTACTGAAAAGCATTGTTTAAACCCAGCAGCCTACCTGAGTATCGTTGCTGACCATTTCCATCCCTTTATGACCACAGTGTACCTTCACACCTCCACAGTGCTTTTTGATGGCTGCTTACAGCAGGATAACACACCATGTCACAAAGCTTAAATCACCTCAAACTGGTTTTGTGAACGTGACAACGAAAGCGCTGTACTCAAATGACCCCCACAATCACCAGATCTCAATCCCAGAGCACCTTTAGGATGTGGTGGAATGGGAGATTCACATCATGGATGTGCAGCCAACAAATCTGCAGCAAGTGCATCATGTCAAATGGCCCAAAATCTCTGAGGAATGTTTTCAGTACCTTGTTGAATCTGTGCCAGGAAGAGTTACTGTAGTTCTGAAGGCAAAAAGTGGTCCCACCTGGTCCTAGCAAGTTGTACCTTGTACCTGTGACTATAATACTGAAGTTAGCAAATTTACTAGCCACAGTTACAAGTAAGCTTGATTAGAAGGTACACCTTTTCCTACTTTTAAAAAGGGGAAACCCCACTTTCTTTGACAAACTACTACAGTCCCACTCAACAATCCTTGAGTTAACTTTGTTTTTTTGCAAGACCTTTGGAGTCAGTTAATATAGTTCCTTACATGCACAAAAATATAGGGAAGACATATGTTAATGATGTTAATACACAGTTTGCATGTATTATTGAGGGTTTTGTAGCTTTGTCTTTCTATTGTGGCTTAACCTGTTTTACTTTATAATACTTTTAATAGTGGCTCAAATTAGACCCAGCAGGATGCATTATACTCAGTCATCATCAGCATAGAAATTCATTTCCTACTGTTTGTGATCAGCACAGACAAACAAGAGCCAACAGTGATATGATGAACTGAGAATTAATTCGTGCTAATTGCTCACCACACTGCTCATGCTGTGACTGAGAACAGCTACATTAGCCAACTGGAATACGACAAACAACAGTAATATGAATTAAGTAGCCCATTATATGCAGACAGAATAACCAACTGGTGAGAAGTCAGGTTTGCTGCTGCGACTGTAAATGTGAGCCAACAAAAACATGAGGGGAAATTGATTATAAATCTGCACAGTTATCATATCAATCAATGTGGCATTGTTGATCACTAATCAAAACTAAAACACACACAAACATATCAGAAGGAGATACATACAGTAGGAAAGTAGGATGAGAAGCATGTTTGTTTCAGTAGTTTCAATGTGCCATGTATCAACCAGTTCACATTTAACTTCTAAATCAGAAATACATTTAAGCTTATTTTTGAACTTGAAAATTATATAAAACAATAAAATACAGTTTCTGCAGTAGAAAGAGCTGGTTAAAAAAAAAAAAGTTAACCTTGAGGTTAACCTTAAGTTGGGTTGGGAAAAGGTAACTTACTGGTTATCATTCAATTGCTATGGATGAAATTAGAAAAGCTACTGGGCTCACAAATCAACTCATTCATAAAAAAGAGCCAAATCCTTTTGATACTCTTCAAAGTAACAGAGAGAACAGTGCCTTGAGTTTGGATTGTGTTTTCATTTTCCAGTTTAATATATATTCTTTAATTTTAATGTAGATTTTTAAAGACTGCACCTTGACAATTCTTTTACAAAGCTGAGAAATAAGAAATACTGCAAAACAGGTTTTGCAAGTTTTTGCAAGTCACACCCACAAATAATTTTAACTCAAGATTCACTACCCCTCAAAATGTTTCCATAGATACAGTACAGCTACTTTTATGTTACTGTGAAAAGCTAAACTGCTTGTATACCTGTTGCAGACAACAAAAGCTTCGCCACTCATTCAGTGACAAATGGCAAAGCAGACAAGCCAAACAGTACGATATCGTCAGTGACCTTTGCATACAGGTGGATCCCAGCAGGCTCTGCTTAAATTCAAATCACTTCCAATATCGCAGGCATGTGACCCAAGACATATGTATTTTTTTTTCTACTGCTGCTTTCAGACTGATGGGTGCATCAGCTGAATGGTTAATATGTAAATGTAATAATTACACATAGCCATATCCCACTTTGCTGCATTTTGTTTGATTTCACCCCATTCCATGTGTGCAGAGTAAGACCGACTGCAACTGCTAAATGCCTAAAATCTACCCGTATTACCTGTGTTAAATGTTAATTCATCCAGCATGCCTGTCTAAATAAGTGATTTGTGAAAAAGTTACTACTTGTTCATAAATTCTTTCTTGGCCTTTTTTTAAGACATGTTGCTTTTTAGAATCCGGATGATGTCTTTTTACTTTTAGAGGTGTACCAAGGTCCACAAGATTTGATTGATGGATGCTAAGAAAAAAAAAAAAAGAAGAAAGATAAAATATTTGTGTATTTATAAGGTGGCACAAAGACTTGAATAGAGTGTCCATGATATATTATTTTCCATGAAAAATTGGATTTTCAATTTAGCAGCCAGCACAGTTTGTATGAGCCATTGTATGGGTGAAGGAATGCTCTCACACTGTCTGACATTCACCTTCACCTGTTCCACCTCAACAAAGACTGCGCTTCTCAGTGAGAATATGTATCTTTGTGAAATGTTCAATGAGCTTGTGTAAGCTTCTGAGATGTTGCCTGCTCATATGCGCGTACATGCTGACTATAAGCACAGATGGTCAGCCTTGAAGGACAAAGCCTTACAATTCAAATATGCTGTACATGTACATAATATGTCATCACTTTAGTTGAGCTGGAGGTACCAATGTCCACCAGAGTTACTGAAGTTCAGATGCAGTCAGTGTTGTATAGGTTTGGTGATGTCAGGAGCTAAAATTAATTCACTTTTCCTTTTAATAAATAACCAAAGAATCAATGTGAAATTGTGGCATATGGATGGAAAGTATAAGTGGATAATTAATAATGTAGTTTTTTTAATCACTTAATTTGTGGATGTTCAGATATCATCAAATTTTGTGTTTACTAAATTGAAAAGGGCTGCAACACATAAAAGTTGCAAAATGGAGATTAGACAGAGATGAGTTATTTCCAAGCATTAAGCTGCCAGTTTTAATTGTTACATAGCTGACTGATGGCATCCTGGTTAATTATAATATAAACTGGAGAGATGAGAAATACAATTATCTTACCAAACATTATTCCAGTAACATTCAACTAAGCTGAATGAGCAAATAAAATTGTTCAGTTTAGTTTAGCCTCAATTAGATATTTGCCTTTCACTACTGACCACAATGCTAAAACATAATTAAATAAAAAAAAACATTTACTGTTAAATCTAATTTTTTTGCATCAAATTTCTGGTAATGATGTGGCAGCTTGTGATGCTACATTGACTTCTTGTTTACATTACTTCCTGTAGATTAATGGATTATTGGATGATGCTACAGATGCTACGTCAGCAACATATCCACAAACGAAAGGGGATACAATTCTTGTTTTAATGCCAAATAATCCAACAAGACTAAAAAAAAATAATCATGTTGTTTACTTTTTTTTATAATGTAGCATTTTAATATCCTTTTCTGTAGGTAATTAAAAAATAATTGCCTTTGTGAAATGCGGAACAAAAAGTTTCAAAAATGGCTATCACAAGCTTAATAAGCACTGTTTGATGTTTGCATATTTGTGTAATAAACAGTCCAGTGTCTGAAATCATAAATACAGAAAGGCAGCAAAACTTCACATTTGGGGTGTCTGGATCCAGCTAATGATACTGAGCTCTCTTTGCAAACAGAGATTGTATATTCTTCTGCAGGTTTGTATCGTGATTTGCATGCAATTATGTACATATAGATGCATTCTGCATTCCCAGAGCCAGCACTGTGCACACCGCCTGCACACACACCCACTCCACAGCTGTATAAACAGATCAGTCCACCATCACACATTAGCTCTGTCAGCTGTAGGACTGCAGCATACATCAGACAGGCCTCTGATGCATTCTGCTAACCCCATGGAGGGAGGAAAATATTCGAGGGAGCTTGTAATGGTTGTTGTGGTGGGTGGGGGTAATTACGGCTGAGCCTCCAGGCCCTGACAGACCTCTCTGTGCCCACCTGGGGAGCACTGTGCCTGCTGTCTCTGAGCCTGCCTGTCAGTGTCCGGTACACTCTGCAGACGAGCAACCAGCCTCCCAGCTAACAGAAACCTTTAGCAGCAGATGCTACACAGTGTGTGGTGCCGCTGTTGCTATCGGCAGAACAAGGGATTTGGAGAAGGCAGATGTTCAGAGGAAGAAGAGCACCACGTCAACACATAAACAACCAACAAGATTACAGAGATACTTCTGTAGCATTGCATATGTGCATTTTCTCTCTTCTTCTGTAGTTCTTGTAGGACACATGTTATATGTTATTATTCTGTTATGGTAATGTTTAGTTTTTTACTTATTAAAATCCAGTTCCCTTTAATTTCCCTACCAGTAGCTCCAGGGTTGGATAAATGAAGGTATATAATATTTATCCTGAGTAACATATTTCAGTCCATGACTCCATGAGCTTACCAGAGCTTCTGAAAACAGCTGCCCCTAGACCTAAGAATTGTCCATTGCTAAACTACTGCATCCAAAGTCAAGACTCAATGTCTAAAAGAACAACAATAGATCTGTCTTTTTTATAGATTCCAAGGTTTACATGTTGTAAACTGCATTACGTCCACCAGTGTTATGTTGTTTGTATTGTTTGTTATTAGGATCGTACAAAACTGATTTTCATTGAGGCTAGTGGAGAGGTGGAGCATGGGTAAAGGAAGAACCTACTGAATTTTGATCTTCCACAACTGCAGAACCACCAGTGGGTCAAAACTGCAGGTACACTTACTCATTTAACATTTGAACCCATATGACTAGTTTTGAGAACATCAAATAGTGCTTAATCAAGCTAGGTATGGGAATTTCTGCCATATTGGATTTGATGAAAGTGCTGTGACTCTGCCAAACAGGATGGGAGGTCAAAAGCTTTAATTAACCAAAATTTAACCTGATACCAAAACCATATTTCTAGGATGCAAAACATAAGGGGGGGCTAATAAGTTACCATGCATTTTATCTAATAATTGTTGATGTGTTTGCCTCTAACAAAATGTTCTTGTGGGATCTCATACCATGGGAAGAGTGGACCATTGGCATGCACTCTCTGACTGCCCATCTAGTTTTATGATATTTAGGTCTTATATTTAGACTGACATGATTCCAGTAGAGCCAAGGCAAGTCAACTTTATTTGTATAGCACATTTAAAAGACATCTAGTGTCAGCCAACATGCTGAACAGAAGGACAATGTAGTTCAAATAAAAGAAAGGAATATATAAAAATAAACACAGATATGATATGACACAGATTCACAGATTCAGATAAGGCAACCTTTGAAAGATGACCCATGGATCTGGACTTAAATTAAAAAACAAAATTGATCTCAATCAAGTTTGGCTTTGCAGCATGAGGAAGTATAATGAGTGCGTCTGTGGGGCTGAAAAGTTTAAAGCTGGGAGATTGAACATCAGTTCAACATTTTTCTTAAAGTTTCTTTTCTTTAATCCTCTCCCACCAGAGACTGGGATTTGCACCCAGATTGCCTTGTTTAGGTCAGAATCTGTGTGAACCTCTGACTACAAGTTAATGTGGAGTGTCTCATTTTTGATTTCTTTGTGTGCTAAATACAGATAATATTACACATGGGTGAGGAGGCTTTGGAGCTGTTAGTTAGTAGTTAGCTGGAGTTATTAGAGCTACTTGAGTTAAAATAAAGCAATGAGTAGTAGGTAATAAGTAAATTACTACATATTTCATGCCAACACTGGAAAAGTATTTATGTTGACTTGAGGCTATGTAGGTTATATTTGGGTTACTTTTAAAAGTAACTTGTTACATTACAAGATTTCTACAATTAGAGTAATCAATTAGTAAGTAATTAGAATAATCTGTTATATCATTAACTAAAATTGTGTAGATATACCAAATATTGCTTTTATGTTATCAAAATAAACACTCCTTTGCAATTAGCTCGACATGTTCGCTATTATGTCCAGAGGATATGACGCATGCTGGACTAAAAGCTAGCCATTGCTGTTTTGGCACAAGCTCCATTCTCCTCATTCAGCCCCCTCCAGTGTTATAGGGGAGTCACGATACTGCATTTGTGTAGGTATTTGGCAACACAGAGTAAAAGATTATGGGTTCACAATCTACGGCCAGAAACGCAGTTCTCCAAAAAACTGACAGCGTGTAGCTTAACATGGAGGATGCTGTGCGTATGCCGATCGGTTGAAAATAGGGCCAGAACAGGAAAGGGAGCGACAGTGAAATTCATCGTGTAGAGGGAGAACAACTTCGGTCTGACAACACCACCAAAGGAAGAGTAGGCCACACACCCGTTATTTGTGACACTCCCCCTGGTGACAGTAAACAGCTACAACATGTAGACGGTCTGCAAAGCTGTGCATAGGCCCTGCGAAGGACCAACACACAACCATGCTGGTCCCTTTATAGAGCTGTGCTTAGGATGCAGGCACTTCTTTAAAATATAACAAAGAATACGTTAGCAGTTGTCAGGTACTTATCAGCTACTATCAGCTTGTGACAATTGCAAAACTAATGTGTTATGTTACTCATTTCAACAAAAAAGCACTCTAGGACATTACTTTTTTAATGTGTCATGCCCAACACTGCATTTAGGGTAATTAACTGTTTACATGAGTGTTGTTAAAGTTTGTTTGGTTGTATTTTGTTGCGTTAAAAAACACACAGACACATCCTGATTTTCCTCTCCATTTGCAGACACCGTATTGTTTATGTTAATGAGTGACTAGCAACAACACCCGCTACCAACTATCATACCAAGATACCACTGGCTAATCAGGCATGAGACGTAGTTAATGAGAAGGGCCATTTCACTGTATCAGATCATTTGCTCAATGATGTGTATAGACAACAGTGACTCAGTGTGTCCAGTCCAAATTACAGCCCACTATTAAGGACATTAGACTGAGCCCACAGGTGCATAATACCAGGCTTGATGCTAGTGTCATTACCCGCCTTGTTTGCTTGAGCGCAGCCTCTCGGGAATGCATTTTTGCCCAAGAGAAAGATCCAGAATGTTGAGATGCATTGAAATTCTGGGCTTTTATTTTCATATACCACTTTTTGTGGATGACCTCAGCTGTACCTAACAGCCCATTTAGCACCTGGGGAAAATAGGAAGGGGGGTGTGAACATTGTATGCCATCTGTCTGTTGGGCCATGCTGTTTGCCAGAAAGCCCAGTGGGTGTCCTCCAGCGACCTGTAAGCAGACTGCTGGTCTGCTGAAGTGTAGCTCACAGTCTGAACAATGCATGCTGTACATGCAGACCAGAATCCAGACGAGGTATGAGACAGGACTGGCTAAACATGGAAATGCTAAGCTGCAGCGACACACTTGGGCAGCAAAGAAAACACAGTATGCTTAAAAGGAGTATGTTCAACTTTTTGTATGAGTTGCATCAAAATTTTATTTGTTATTGAATTAAAATAAAACAAGTAGGCCCCCTGTTGTAAGAGTTTGCAATGTAATCTACTAAGATTTGGAAGGAAAAAAACCATTGATGAATGTATGAATGAATGTAGAAACTCTGAAGCAACAGGTTATGATATTTAATCATTTTAATGGTTTGAAAAATGACTGGTTTATGATCATTCACCTCCATGGTCAAGGTTTAAATTCTGGTTAAGTAAAGAATATTAGAGTCAACGTTTAGTAAGAGAGAGCAGTAAACTCAATATTAGAGTTACATGTTTTGTACGTTTTGTGAGCATCTTTTTTTATGAGATTTCACAGCCTTATTAGAGCATGCAACTTTTCACTGAAAGAGGACTTTTACTACTAACAGGTTGGTTTCATATTCTACTGGTACCTACTGCTGACAGTTTAATGGCAGGTGAAGTTTTACAGACATTTTAAGGTCTGTGACAAAGCAAAAACATTTTTGGCCACTCTATTTTGGCAGCCTATTTCTTATAGCAGTTGCATCTAATTTGAAAGATGAAATTAGTTCTTACCAAAACTAGCAATTATAAACTATATCTGAGGCTGTCCAAAGTAAAAAAAAAAAATAGAAAACTTATTGACCTCACCTGCTTCATTTCTCTTGTCTGTTTTTTTTTTTTTTTTCTTTTTAAAATTTTTT